>APFE030543435.1:122729-150337 GCA_000404065.3 Pinus taeda
GGTAGTTTAGATATCAAGTTCTTCATGTTATTTGACGTTATCTCCGGAGCCATGGCTTAACCCCGAAAAGCTACTTGGCAAGCTATCAGATTATAAGTGAAGTAATTTGATTTCGCTTTCATTAAACTACAAGTAGGTAATTTAGATATCAATTCTTCATGTTATTTGACGTTATCTCCGGAGCCATGGCTTAACCCCGAAAAGCTACTTGGCAAGCTATCGGATTATAAGTGAAGTAAATTGATCTTGCTTTCATTAGTCTGCAATTTTTGGTTTGTTTGAGTGCAATAGTTTAGATTGTATTTCTGTAATTAAATGGGCAGAAGAGACAGTGATTTCATGCTCAGTATTTCATCTTTTGTTTGATTTAAGTAGCTGCATATTTACATTCTTGTTCAAGTATTAATTTTATCAATCGTATGTTTTGAGATCTTTTGAAGTGCTAAGTTTTGGAAGATACCATAAGGAACATAAACCTTGTCTTGAAATCTATGTCCATACTTGACCTTTAAAAGTATTCTTAAGACCTTAGAATATGATTTCCATTTGCATTAGACACTTTAGGAGATCAACAAAAACAAAACCCCAAAACAAGATAAAAACTATAAAACAACAAAGTAAGAAAAAATGTTAACTAAGCACATATGCACCACACTTCATTAGTTTACGATACCCGGATTGATAATTTATGTAGAGTAATTTAAGATGTTAAATTGACTAGACAAAAATCTCTTGAATAACGCATTTTCTCCAATTCGAACAACTCTGCCCAACACTCAGGGATTGCAAAGCCAACTATAGCGAAAGCAGAGTGATTGAAATTGAAAACCGTTAATGGAATCAAACCAATTGGTCTTGCAGAAGAGCCATATGAGACAAAAGCAAGCTAACTCCACACTTCCCAAGGAGGGGAAGAGCACAAGAGATCCAAGGGAGAAAGATTTACTTGTTGGATATAGAGAAACAAAACAATGGGAGGAGTCAGACCTTGTCATAGACTTATCACCGAGAAGACATACTTTCCACGTGAGATCTATCTCTTCACAATTAAGACACCGAGGAATAATTCTCATTAATGACATCAATCAACTGATGGAGGAGCCAAGAACTATACTTCCCAACTCTAGAGATGAGGGGATATAATAACCTCCCATACATGGGAACTGCGAGTAACAGATGCCACGGCATTTGATTTCGGGGCTTTGTAAACTTTGGATATAGTGGTTTTCTTAATTCCAAGGATGTTCTTAGTCGAGATGAAGGGGAAGACTTAGTGTAAGATGGGAACATAAGTAGCTAGGGGATGGGGAATATATCCTTGGTGTCATTGATCTCCCTATGCCCTTCATTTCAAAAGCACGTTCGATTTGGTTGATAATCAACTTTAGTGTTTTGCTTACGGAGGATGTGGAAGAGAGAGATGGAGGGAAAGAAGTTGAGAGCACACTTGATTGTTTTGAGCAAAAGCATAAGGGGATTTTCATGAGGGTGGGTATCACAGGTCAAATGTTGGATAGTGAGCATCAAATCTCCTAGGATGATGAGGTCCATAATTTCGTGAGCATGAGCTATGGATAATCCCAAAAGAAGACCATAAAGCTCAGCTTGATTATTTGTTTTCTTACCTAGAACCCATGAGTATTTGACTATCGTTTTTCTATCAGGATTAATGAGAGTCCTCCCCCTACTGCCACCCCTATAATTTTATATCAATTTTATATAGAGAAAATTAAAGTAATTAAAATTAAAATTTTCTTATATTTTCACTTTATGAGATGTGTAATTTATTTAATTCTTAGTATGGAGTTGATATATAATATTTTAAAAATATTAATACCAAAACAAGTTTAATGTGGATCATAAATTAAATATTTTAATATGCAAGTTGAGTAAAAGATTAAACATCAAATTTGTATAGATATAGAAAAAGCTAGAGAGTTCTTATTCTTATTCCATTAATAGGTTCTTTCTAATTCAAGGTGTGAGGGAGATTTCTAATTCCTTCAATGTTTAATATGGAGTTGACATTGAACATATTAAAAAATATTAGTGACAAAAAAAATTCAATTTGTGTGTGTGTGTAGAGAGATGGGGGGTTGTGGGGGGAAAGGAGTGGGGAATTGGGGGCACTATATACTGTGGAGATATGTTTTCTACTTCTGAATATGGAGAATGTGAAACATAAATAAAATATTTCAATGTCAACTATGTATATATTGTACAAAACTAGTGAAAAAAAAACAAACAAACTTATAGTTAAACATTTTATTAGTGTTTTGCTTAAAACCAACAAAAATTCATCTTAACTCTATATCTACCAAGAGCCCAGAGGAATCAGATCTCTCAAAGTGCAAAAAAATCTTTGCTCAAGTTTTTTACTCAAAAAGAGGTTTTCATCTTAAAAAATTTGATCCCTTGATAGATACATAGTTAAGACGTATCGATGTTGGTATTATATACATACATACCTATATATTCTTTATAGCTCTGTGTAATTTTATTTATATTATTCATACATTCATTATATATATAAAAGTTGAAAAAAAAAAAAAAAGATTTATTGTTGTTTATTTTGATAATCTAGAGATTATAGCAATTGATTCATTGTTGACTTTATAGTAGTTATATTTTGATTATAAATATTTACTTATTTTTTAATGTAAATTATTAAACAAATATTTTTTTGTGAAATATTAAAATTTTGCTTTTGTCATTTTATTGATGAAAATAATTGAAGTCTTATATGAGACATGGTATTAAGCATTGGATTTTGTCTTTAACCAAAAATTTATGTTATTTATCCGTAGTTTAACATTGTGGATTCAATTAGTCCACTGGGTTTTGGATAGACGGTGATTGAGTGCATTGTTAAGCCACTCTTAGATGTTAGGTCACTAGTTCAATTCCCTGTGCTATTCGGGGGTTATTCTTAAACATGGCCATGATGTAGCCAAACTAGCCGAATTTACAAAAGAAAACATTATGGATTCAATTTTGTTATTTTTTATTATTATTTAAATTTATTTATGTGTAACTTGATTGGTTGAGGTTTTATTCTCTCATCTTTAGTAACTTCCATTACTAACCAAACCTGACTCATGCGGGTGGAAGTCCACTGTTGCGTGAGTGGAAGATAGAAATTCTCATTTTGAGTTACTTTTTCCATTTAAGAACCAAAAATTTTGTTGGCATGCCCTTTTTTGCTGTACATTTATTCATCTTATTCCATTCGTGTTACATTAAATTTGTCTCATTGTTGGAACTCACATTTTTATTTGCGAATCCTACAACTCATGGCATCTTTCTTTTTCATCTTCTTGGTATTTTGCAGTGAGAAGGTGACTGACTCTTGCTTCAACTTTGTTGTACTTGGTATGGCAATACTTATGATCCCATGAATAAGCAAGTGGGGGGGAGGATTCCTCCATGCGAGGATGGAATTTACATTAAATCTCCTTGTTATGACTTTCTATGGAGTGGGAACTCCTCCTCTGTGATCACTGGTATAGTCCAAAATATTATGCCAAACAATGCCTGAAGAGTCATTCCTGCCTCCAAGGTATATCAAGAATTCAAGAAATTGGTTTTTTTTTTCCTCCTTTCATGTGTCTTTAATTAATGTTTGTTTCTGTATGTTCTCATGGGTCAAAGGATTTGAAACTTCAATCAAGGTGGACACTTAGTTGGCAACAAATCCAATGTAATGCACTGGAGCTCTTCATTTCATTTTAGGGGATTCAAATTCTACGGTGTAGAGTTTGGGGTATGGAATCCAAACAAATTCTACGAGTGCGCAACAACGGGGATATTACTAGGATGCTACTTTGAAGTTCCAAATTTCACTTCAAATCATTGCAAAATGAGATATTGTTCGGCATTTATTAGGAGGTTAGTCTTCAATTTCTCATCTATTTCAATTGGTTTGTTACAGTTGTTCTTTTCTGGAAGATTGGTCTCAATTACCATGCAAAAAGCTAATGTGTGAATTTTGTTAAAGGAGTTTAATCTACTTCAACTTTATTCATGGTTTTATTCAAAGTGAATGTGTCAAATTCAACTAATTTAATACTAAATCAGAAACCATAGACAAACATATATTATTTGGAAAATATATGAAAATGACTAATGATATATTTTATTTGTTTTAGTATTTAAAAAAATTAATGTTTTTTTTTTTTTTTTAATTTGGACAATATGAAATGTTTTAGGAACTAGGTATTTTGATTAGAAACTAAGTGTTTTGATGTCTATCTATAATTACTAGTAAGTCATTTGAGAGATAACAATAAACGTTTTGTTCCATATTCCCTTGCCTTCACTGCCACAAACACAATGGCATTTAGCTCTATATCAATCATGTACAATGCCCATGAACGTTGTAGGAGAGAAATGGGTGTGCAAAAAGTTTATTTGGAATTGACATCTCATTCACTTGAAACTAAGTTTCTCCATACTCCCCAAAAATCCACAAACACAATTGCATTTAGCTCTATATCAATCATGTACAATGCCCATGAACTTTGTAGGACACAAATAGTTGTGCAAAACAAGTTTCTTGGAATTGACATCTCATTCACTTGAAACTAAGTTTCTCCATACTCACCAAAAGACACCATTTTAACACAACAATTTCATTTTTATTTTTATTTTTTAATGAAGGCTTTAATTGATTAGCTCTTGCATTTAGCTCTATATCAATCATGTACAATGCCCATAAACTTTGTAGGACACGAATAGTTGTGCAAAACAAGTTTCTTGGAATTGACATCTCATTCACTTGAAACTAAGTTTCTTCATTCTCACCAAAAAGCGTCATTTTGGCACAATAATTTCATTTTATTTTTCTATAAAAACTTTAATTGATTTGCTCACAACCTATCAACTATCAACAATCCAGACTCCAATTAGCTATATTTAAAATTATTGTGATGCAAGCCTAGAGCTTGCAATACCCAGGAACTTTTATCTCTGCTATATACAAATGCATCATCATCATTATGCCAAATCAATTTCAATAATTGGCAAATTCACACCATCTCATTTCAACATGTGGAAGCTTTCCAATATATGGCTCAATATCATTTCATATATTATCAATCTCACATCCACCCACTTTTAAACAATTTCATACCACATAAACATTATTCAAACCAATGCGCTTTCAAGATCAGACTTAAAGATCAATCAAACAAATGCGCCCATATTTTAATTCAAACTTGACAGTTTGACACACAAACATCACCATTTTAATCATTAACTATTCGGAAGCAAACAACCCAATAACTCTCATTATAGATTGCGCCTTTATTCAATCTGGCAACTTGTTTAATTATAACCCCAGTGCTTAATTCTCATTTGTTTGTCCACTAACTCCATTTGGATTAAAACTCAAACAACAACTGCTCGCAGTTCTCATTTCATCCCACCTGCATTTATGGTTTTTCAATACGGATTTTCAAACAAACTTCATAAACAAAGCGCCCGTATGTTGACACTGTGCCTGGCAATCATATATCACTTTCATGCATTATCACTTATGCAACCCTATTATATCTTACCCGTTCTGGACTGCGCCTTTCAATTTATGGGTAATGCCTTCTGGCATATCCTTTTCAAAGCTACTGGTTTCTTAAACTTCTTTTCAACCTGCATTATGTTAAAACGGTGTTCAATATACGACATAAACAAACGGTGTTTATCTACCCACAGCGTTTCATTGCTTCAACTGGATTTTCCATTATTATGGATTGATTTCCATGGTTCATACATATTTACAATGGCATCAGTCATTTAACGCCTCCATACGATTACCATTTAAATGTTGTATCAACTCTATGTTGATTTTACAATGGAATTCGCTTATTAACACAAGAACTGGTTTGAAAAAAACATAATCAAACAACTTACTGCTCACTGAAGCTTCCACGTTTTTGAAGGGTTGTGCCCATCTCTCTCTGCTTGCCTAACTTTTAACGCTATCAACACATTGATTTCCAAACCTGGTTAACACTTCTCAGTCCACCGTTCCAGTTTTGTAAAGTGCTCCTCGGCCGAACTGCTCCAGTTGAGTCGACTGTGCATTTATAAGATCTGCATCTATTTAAATTGCAATGCTATTTCTTCATATCGCCATTTCAATCTTTATTACTATTTCATTTGTCCATCGACAAGAAAATAGATTTGATTCAATTACAAATCCAGAAGATGCAAAATGTCAGTTACTACATAAGAAAGACCAATTTCATTACTGCTTTCTATCCTACAGCATCGATTCACTGAATTTGAATCTATTTTTCAACGTTTTCACCGATCTCTGTTCAATAGCTAAACCTGAACGCTACTTGGTTCTTCCGGAACTCACGAATTCATACTAGCGCTCTCCTTTGTACTTTTATTGCTGTCCATCAAACTACAGATCGACAACCAAATTACTGGACAAACTTAGATTTAACAATACTTTTTATCAATTGCCATATCGTTAGTAATAACTTATGTGCAGAGCTACCAAACATATTCACATAAATCGAATTCAGTTCTGCCCAAGACTTATGTTTTGTGGCTTCAGGCGCTCAGTAAATAGCATTTGCTGCAATTGATTATATTTAAAAGGACTGCTCAATCTTAAAATTACAATCACCATTCTTGCATAGATTATATTCAATTACATCCATAAACACTCAGCTAAGGCGCATGATCCAATTCTCAATTACAAATTGAACAAGAATTTCCCAATTAACCAAAACATATATAATCTGAAACAAAACAATAACTTTCAAACTTTTACTGGGCAGATATTTCAATTCTGTGGCCCCTTTACAATTGTTGAAGGCTTACAGCCTTGCAGTTCAAGCCTACTCTCCATCTCAATGTCTTGTTCTCTCAAAACCCCTTCCTATTTATACAATTTTTAAAAATAATCGAATTTAATGCTCAATCCCCTTAATATCTCAATATCACTAAAATATCTCAACAAATCCTATTATCTAGAATCTTATCCCTTTATATCCTTAACTACTCAAATTCTCTCATATCATTTTATTAATAAAAGGATATTTACAAAAATCCTCACTTTCTCCTATTTTATTTAAAATAACAAATTAATTAAATAAAATATTAAAAATTGTCACACCCCATTTTCTAACATATTTACAAATAAAAAATGCCCTTGATGCTCCTGCATCAGACTCCCCATGTAAGAAAATTCATGACCACCTGGTCATAAGTCTGGATATTTCCTCCTTGATCCCAAATTTTATTTTGTAATATTTCCTTGCTTGCTAATTGCTCTATTGCTGTTGTTATCTGTTGTTGTTCTCCAGGTCTCCATATTTTGTACTGTAATGCTCCACTTGCTCTGCCTCCCAAGTCTGCTACAGTCTTTCTTTTGTTGCTTCTCTTTTGTCTTGCTACTGCTGGTCTCTTCCGGGATTCTTTCATCATCAGTCTTCTAATACTTTCAATCTCTCGGTCCAATAAATCTCCCGGCTGCTGAGCTAAGACGGCTTGCTCAGTTTTTACTTTCTCTATCTGTACTGTCACTTGTTGACTTCTTGTTTCTTTGCTTGTTTCTGTTCTGACTGCCATCCGATCATCCATGCCCTCTTGTCTTCTGGAACAGAAAACTTCTTCTCCCTTCATTTGACTGCTCGACTGAGTCAAATATTGTTCAACCCCTGCAATAACACCTACATTCACAAAACACTTGTTAGAACAAAAATCATAAGGCCTCAGTGCCTTTTCTCTCCCTTTGCCAGCATTTCAATATGCTGTCCTGAATTTTCCATCTCAACCAGCACATCAATATGCTGATTCTCTCTACTCAAAGAATCCTCTGAAGAATTCTCAAGACTGTCAACCAGTCTTCCTCTCACATCATCTGCTTCCATGATATCTTTTTGCACTCGTTCATTGTACTGAACTCTTTCTTCTGCCATCTCTCTATCATACTCCGAATTCTTCAACAAATATTCCAGCAATGCAATTTCTCTGTGGCATTGCTGAAGCATAACATCACCATCACTTACAGTCCCTGCATTCATATACAACTTGTCAGTTTGAAAACTACAAGTTTCAACAACCTTAACCGTTGGTTCATATACCAGCTCTTCCAGCTGATCCTCTTTTTCATTCACATGAACTTCCTCTTGTACTGCAACAGCAAAAGCATCACTGCTTTCTTCTTCAAAGTACTTATCTCCCATGCTTGTGACAGTTTCACAAGATTGCCCATCTTTTTCCGTAAAACCTGTAATCACATCACAATTGTCAGCTATAAAAATATACGGTTCTACATTATCCAGCTGATCTGGATCTGCCCAATAGTTCAAGAAATCATCAATGATCTCCTCCTCTGTTTCATCAATGGAAACCTCCTCTTCCAACTCATCTGCTCTGAGTTCTTCACGTCTCAACCGTACATCCATCATCTGCTCGAGCTTCCTCAGCTCTTCTGCTAACTGCATGTTTATCTGTCGATCTCTTTTCTGTTGTAGCCTCTGCCACTTCACTCTCTTCCTCATCAGCCAACCCTGTCCCTAGCCTCTCATATTCCCCTGCAACAACTCCATTAACAACTCAAGATGAATTGCAATCTCAGCTTTCTCTTTCTCATACTCCTCATCAGTCCATTGCTTCAATATGCCATTTGCCTTGGCATCTTTCTCCCTCATTCTACTGTGGCCTCTCTCTGAACCTCTGCTCTCTTCTTTATGACTTTCAGTAGTCATCTCTTTTGCCATGAGTTCCTCACCCATGAGTTGCATCAAGCCTCTGCAACAGTAAACTCTTCAGCTGCCACTTACCTCACCAATCCCTTCCTTCGGATCTGGTCTTTTGGTAATCACCCGATCCTCTGCTAGAACCTTTCGAGCATTCTCTTCTGCTCCTTCATCTCATCTACAACTTTCAAGAACATACTTGTCCTTTTCATTCAACTTCTGTTGAATCTTCAGGTTCTGCCACACTCATCTGGAATCCTTTGCTGAACTCCTTCATCACCGCACTTCAGCTGTGATCTGCTTCTTCCTGCTGAGATTTCTCCACTATGCCTGCAACCAAATTCTACAAATAGTCTTCAAACCAGAGTTAAATATCAACTACACAATCTCACCTTTCAAGATCCTGTTGATCTCGCTTCATACCTCAACTTCACTTGCATACCTCTGCTGCCATCTTCCTCAGTTTCACAATCCGACATTCATTCACCACATGCAATTAACTAAATTAAAAAAAAACTTGAATCCCTTTTCCAGAGCCATTCCAGGCTCTGATACCAAATGATGCAAGCCTAGAGCTTGCAATACCCAGGAACTTTTATCTCTGCTATATACAAATGCATCATGATCATTATGCCAAATCAATTTCAATAATTGGCAAATTCACACCATCTCATTTCAACATGTGAAAGCTTTCCAATATATGGCTCAATATCATTTCATATATTATCAATCTCACATCCACCCACTTTTAAACAATTTCATACCACATAAACATTATTCAAACCAATGTGCTTTCAAGATCAGACTTAAAGATCAATCAAACAAATGCGCCCATATTTTAATTCAAACTTGACAGTTTGACACACAAACATCACCATTTTAATCATTAACTATTCGGAAGCAAACAACCCAATAACTCTCATTATAGATTGCGCCCTTATTCAATCTGGCAACTTGTTTAATTATAACCCCAGTGCTTAATTCTCATTTGTTTGTCCACTAACTCCATTTGGATTAAAACTCAAACAACAACTACTCGCAGTTCTCATTTCATCCCACCTACATTTATGGTTTTTCAATACGGATTTCAAACAAACTTCATAAACAAAGCGCCCGTATGTTGACACTGTGCCTGGCAATCATATATCACTTTCATGCATTATCACTTATGCAACCCTATTATATCTTACCCGTTCTGGACCGTGCCTTTCAATTTCTGGGTAATGCCTTCTGGCATATCCTTTCCAAAGCTACTGGTTTCTTAAACTTCTTTTCAACCTGCATTATGTTAAAACGGTGTTCAATATATGACATAAACAAATGGTGTTTATCTACCCACAACGTTTCATTCCTTCAACTGGATTTTCCATTATTACGGATCGATTTCCATGGTTCATACATCTTTACAATGGCATCACTCATTTAACGCCTCCATACGATTACCATTTAAATGCTGTATCAACTCTGCGTTGATTTTACAATGGAATTCGCTTATTAGCACAAGAACTGGTTTGAAAAAAAACACAATCAAACAACTTACTGCTCACCGAAGCTTCCACATTTCTGAAGGGTTGCGCCCATCTCTCTCTGCTTGCCTAACTTTTAACGCTGTCAACACACCGATTTCCAAACCTGGTTAACACTTCTTAGTCCACCGTTACAGTTTTGTAAAGTGCTCCTCGGCCGAACTGCTCCAGTTGAGTCGACTGTGCATTTATAAGATTTGCATCTATTTAAATTGCAATGTTATTTCTTCATATCGCCATTTCAATCTTTATTACTGTTTCATTTGTCCATCGACAAGAAAATAGATTTGATTCAATTACAAATCCAGAAGATGCAAAATGCCAGTTACTACATAAGAAAGACCAATTTCATTACTGCTTTCTGTCCTACAGCATCGATTCACTGAATTTGAATCGATTTTTCAACGTTTTCACCGATCTCTGTTCAATAGCTAAACCTGAACGCTTCTTGGTTCTTCCGGAACTCACGAATTCATACTAGCGCTCTCCTTTGTACTTTTATTGCTATCCATCGAACTACAGATTGACAACCAAATTACTGGACAGACTTAGATTTAACAATACTTTTTATCAATTGCCATATCGTTAGTAATAACTTATGTGCAGAGCTACCAAACGTATTCACATAAATCGAATTCAGTTATGCCCAAGACTTATGTTTTGTGGCTTCAGGCGCTTAGTAAATAGCATTTGTTGCAATTGATTATATTTAAAAGGACTGCTCAATCTTAAAATTACAATCACCATTCTTGCAGAGATTATATTCAATTCCATCCATAAACACTCAGCTAAGGCGCATATCCAATTCTCAATTACAAATTGAACAAGAATTTCCCAATTAACCAAAACATATATAATCTGAAACAAAACAATAACTTACAAACTTTTACTGGGCAGATATTTCAATTCTGTGGCCCCTTTACAATTGCTGAAGGCTTACAACCTTGCAGTTCAAGCCTACTCTCTATCTCAATGTCTTGTTCTCTCAAAACCCCTTCTTATTTATACAATTTTTAAAAATAATCGAATTTAATGCTCAATCCCCTTAATATCTCAATATCACTAAAATATCTCAACAAATCCTATTATCTAGAATCTTATCCCTTTATATCCTTAACTACTCAAATTCTCTTATATCCTTTTATTAATAAAATGATATTTACAAAAATCCTCACTTTCTCCTATTTTATTTAAAATAACAAATTAATTAAATAAAATATTAAAAATTGTCACACCCCCTTTTCTAACATATTTACAAATAAAAAATACCCTTGATGCTCCTGCATCATATTTTGTCATGGTTTAAGTTACCATTTTCAATCTTTGTAATATTTGATCCTTCTATAAAATGAGAAGAATGTTACCAATTTTATTATAAAAATGTAGTCACTTAGGGCAAAGTGGACCAAAAAAAAATGTTTCTAAAATGAATATAGAAAATTTAAAAGTTTCCAATCCCACATTCAAGGGATGGATTTTTCCAATATCAACATAGGAAGTATGGTTTTCCAATTTCAGCGTAACAACCAAGTCTAACTAAAGATGAATGTTTTCGACCAGAATTGTTGTCCAGAAATTTCAAGATATACACGATGGTAAGAGAGGAAGTATGTCAAAGTTGCATGCATGCAGAAATTAGAATAGCCTTCATAATTGATAGAAAAGTTTGAAGCGTTGTTCAGAGAATATAAGAGACAAACAACAAACAGTATGCACGCATGCACACCGTCCATACAAAGTTAACGAATAATTTACACGCACGGAGCTCTTATGCCGTCCACCCATCCAAATTTAACGAGGTATTTACCTGCGGATTCTTTATGGTTATTTTGTATAATGTGTTGTCTAATTAATGGTATGTTTTAGAGTTTTCACATAGAATTTGGCCCAACAAATTTGGATTAAATTTTGGTTAATTTTTTCTCTCTTTTTTTTCAACTACTACGTTATTTGAATTGTTAAGGTACAAGAAACGTTATTTAAATATTATACATTTTAGAGTGTTGGGAAATTTTGGTTTATTTTTTTAGTCTTATTTTTTGATTGATTTTTGACTATTTAGGGTTGTGAAAAAACTTTAGAATATTTTTATTATAGAGAATTCACAACTTAAATTTGTGATTTGCACGCGAAGTGCATGGTTCAACGGCAGGGCTGATGGCTGACTTGCTCCCCGCCCAGGGTCGATCCACGATTTGTGATGCAATATGTGTATTTGATGGATGTGATTGATGTGACATATATATGTAAAATATTTGTACAGATCACCTAATATATTGATTCTGCAAGGGGACTAAAAAAAAAAAAAACTTAAATTTGTGATTCCAACAATTTTTTATTATATTTTGGACCAATAAAACAAAAAAATATGTCAAAAATAATCTCCAAAACATATAATACATAAACTACAGCCTAATAATATGTAAAATTTACTGGTGAAACTTGTAATTCTAACAGACTTATTTAACCAAAAAAATATGACAGATTCCAACAAATTTTTATTATATTTTGGACCAATAAAACAAAAAAACATGTCAAAAATAATCTCCAAAACATATAATACATAAACTACAGTCTAATAATATGTAAAATTTACTGGTGAAACTTGTAATTCTAACATACTTATTTAACCAAAAAAATATGACAAAAAAACCTCTCAACCTAGCACGATTAGACCACCATGACATTGCTAAAATTATTTTATTGGAAAGATAAGCTATAAGTCAACTTGGAATTTGGAACAAATTTGAACCAAAAATATGGTGGAAGAACCTTTAAATTGTAGAACTATTGGACTAAGTATAGATGGCAAGAACCTAAGTGTAGAACCATTAGACTAAGTATAGATTGTATTGAAATGAATAAGTATTGGACTATGCATTTTAAAACTTAGAATCATTAAACAAATTTTGGTTAGATTGTATATTTTTATTATTAAAATTTATTTTTCAATGCATATATAGATTTAGCACCCTTTAAACATTTGTATTGTATAGATTTATGGGTCAAAACTTTAATATGTGAAAAAAAACCTATAAACCATTGTACTAGGGATCTATCCGTAGAGTTTACCACTTAAGATAGTCAAAATTCTAAAATATGACATAAATTACACATTCAATACATTAACTTTAATATATGAAAAAATATATATAAGAACCATTGTACTAGGGGTCTTTGTGCACATACAAGTAAGATAGTCAAAATTCTAAAATATGACAAAAATTACACATTCAATACATTCAAATTTTTCTTTGAAATTCAAAATATGACAGAAGTTACACATCCAATACATTCAATTTTTTCTTTGACTAGTTATTATTTGTGTTTGACCAAAAAAGTTTGTGTTTTACCAAAGTCTTTGACTGGTCATTATTTTTGTTTGCCAATTTCTAGATTTAATTGGGAGGTATGGATATTTCCAATAGTTAGTAATAAGTATCAGGTCCTTTTGTAGAGTGGAAGGAATGTTATCAATTTCATTGTAGGAAGTGCAGGATCTTATGGCAAAGTGGAACAAGAGATGTTTCTAATTTGAGTGTAGAAGGTATGGATCGATATAGAAGTTTCGTATCCCACATTGGAGGGATGAATTTTTCCAATTTCAACATAGGAAGTGTGTTTTCTTCAAAGTACGAAGTCTAACTGAAGATGGATGTTTTCGAATTTTAGCAGTATTTATATATAAAGGATAGATGTTTCCAATTTCAATTTATGAGACAGTGGATGATCAAGAAATAGATGAAATAAAATTAATCATTAGATCTTCTACTAGTTCAATCCTAGACGTTTGATCTTGAATCGTTTTGGGATATGATCAAG
Organism: Pinus taeda; assembly: GCA_000404065.3. Classification (NCBI taxonomy): domain Eukaryota; kingdom Viridiplantae; phylum Streptophyta; class Pinopsida; order Pinales; family Pinaceae; genus Pinus; species Pinus taeda. The sequence goes on from APFE030543435.1 coordinate 136,795, forward strand.
AAATAGATGAAATAAAATTAATCATTAGATCTTCTACTAGTTCAATCCTAGATGTTTGATATTGAATCGTTTTGGGATATGATCAAGAAATTGATGAAATATAATTAATCATTAGACCTTCTACTAGTTCAATCCTAGACGTTTGATCTTGAATCATTTTGGGATTATGGGCAACCTCTATGTTTCACTCCTACTACTCCATTGGACTTACAATTTCCATGTGAAATGTGCTTTACCCTATGGCTTGTTGAGTCTAGAGACTTGCTAGGAAAACCTTTCTATGTGAAATGTGCTTTACAGTATAGCTTGTTCAGCCCAAAGATTATCTAGGAAAACCTCTCATTGTCGCCAATTGCAAAGACGTGGGTGATTTGTGATTGGTTGACGAGTTCATGCTCTTCCAAAAGTTGAAGGATATTAGTGAGCAATTCACTAAGATAAGTTGCTATTGAGCCTCTATGTTGCTCATACATGTTTCTTTAACTGCATAATGAATCCTCGAGCAAAGACATTTTTTATTGCTAACTCTATTGGTTGTAAGCTTGGTTAAGGATTGTAAAATAATTAGTTCAAATCTGCTGAAGAGAGTCAGTAAAATTATATATATATATATATATATATATATATATATTATATATATATTATATATATATTATATTATATATAATTTAAAATTATTTATTTAATGTTTGCTTAATTTATAGTTATTAACACATGTGAATATGTATTTTTTTTTTTGGCTGGGTAAAGGCTAAACTAATTATATTAAAAAAACCAAAAATGTATATACAAGAGGTGTGAACCTCTGAGAGCGAGTGTTCAGCTCTCTGTCAAAGCTTTCCTCATCAACCTGGATTGTCTGCATATACAAGCTGGAGATTCCAAAAAATACCAGCAGAGATAGTTTGTGTTGTGACATAGACCGACCAAAACAGACATAGACCGACATAGACATGCATAGAAACTGGAAATTAACCCAGACCCCGAGACCCATTACAAGAGACAATGTTTATAATCAACATTTTAACAATTGCTGCTCGCCACCAGACCGAAACTAAGCCAAAAAAAGGAAAAAAACAACGTTCGCCTGAGATCAGGCTTACCCTTGACTCTCCTGCCATTAATTGCCCTGCTTCTTCCGCGCCTCGGCTTCACGTTCCAGCGCTCGTTTCTTACGGTCTTCTGCTGCACGAGCCGGGTCCCGCTCCCAAGTCACCTCCATGCCAACCGGAATATCTTCAATACGTTCAATACCCGGCGGCAATTTGAGGTACAGAGCATAATCGAAAGAGTCTTCAGACTCTTCAGTCGTTGGCTTGCTCTGAGGAGAGGAAGGCCTGTTGGTTTGAGATTCCCTTTGAGCCTCTGGTGGACCTTCAGAAGTAACCATGGGTTCTTTCCCTTTGAGGCTGCTGATTTCTTGTAAGGCTTCCGCCTGCTCTGCTGAGTAACCAAAGGTGCTCTCCTCGTCCATCTTGCTCTGTAGTTCGGGGCTGTAGGAGCTGTCCTTTATCTTGGAAGTGTTATCCGAGGAGGGAGGCGTCTTTTCCTCCATTTCAGCCTTCCAACTTCCTTCCTCCTCATCCTCCTCAGCAAAAATTACTGTAATCATGGCTTTAACCACAGGCTTGTTCCTCTTGCGACGGTAATAAAGAGTCGCGGTTTGCACTTCATTACTTAAATCTGACTAAGAGTGCATCGAATCGCAGGAGGGTGGCGAAGCACAGGCCAGAGGAGAGATACGCCTCGGGCTTGAGTGGCCACTATCTCTGGTGCCGCCCTGCTGCCCATAATTACCTCCCCTGCGAGGCCTACGATACCCAGCGCGCGGAGCCATAATGATCCCAGTGTGAAGCTTAACGGCCTGGTGCCTTCGTCTACCAAGAAGAATGTCGCGGGAAATGTTACCCCGATGGCCCTGCAACCCGACTACCACTGTCAAATTCACCTGAGCCGAGTGAGCACACACTGCAAGTATTGGGCAGGGGAAGGACTCGAGGGTGGGTATGCTGCCCTCAGAGCCTCCCTCCTCCACGCTCACCTGAACTACGAATTCTCCAGAACAAAAACCGAACTGCAAACACAGCATAAGGAATGTTTGCGCCATGACAAGATATCTGGTACCAGAACCTTGGAAAGACCACTGCATTGAAGAGCCATTAAGGCGCGTTAATTCCTTTGGGGCAGAAACCAGCCCAGAGCTCATGGCGACCACCTGTCCGCAGCGTGGCATCATGTCCTCGGCGCGTGGGTTTCGACTCATCTTAAATGCGACCATTAACACCCGCATCCGGGTATGTGAATATGTATTTTTAGTTAGTAATAATCTTGCATTTTACATATCGTTAATAAAATATGTAAGTTGAATGTTGTCTTTTTTCAAAATATCCTTGCATAAATAAATAAGCATAAATCCAAATCATTAATATTCTTTGAAAAAAATCTAAACCATTAATGTTTCATAAAAACCAACCATTAATGTATTTAGTGTTTCATGGTCACCTCCATGACTAGAGCCCCCTATAATTTATGCTCGCATTCCCACTTTCCTTGAATTTTCAATCATATTAAAACCATTTTATTTAAATCCATTTTTATTTAAATGTTCTTGAAATGAATACAACTTCAAATTAATTTCCATAAGATGATAGTACATGCATTCCCATTTTCCTTGAATTTTCAATCCTTTTAAAACCATGTTTATTTAAATGTTACAATTTTGAATTAATTTCCGTAAGATGATAGTACCAAATGATGAAAGTAGACACCTGATTCCATGTTCCTTGAATTTTTCCATCTTTGTTAAAACACAACAAAAATTGAATTTCTTACAATAAAGACAACTTCAAAGTTAAAATTTCCATGAAATAGTACTACCAAATATAAAAATCAAGATGAAAATATATTATATTAAGTCATTTTGTAAAAGCATTTAAATGTGTTTTTGGATCAAAGATAAAAGTAGTAAATATTAATTACAGTGTTATTGTTGCAATTATTTTTTTAAAATACAATTTGTAAAAGGCATTATTTTCATCTAAAAATACAATTTGTAAAAGACACTATTTTCATCAAAAGTTAAAACAGAGAAGGTAAGCTATCAATTTATTCGTGGAAATGTAAAAGTAACAAGAAAAAGGAATTAACCATAAACTTATACATTCCAATACAGTGGTATTTTCAAAATCAGAACAAACTTAAATGTTCAGTTTTTTGTTGGTTTGCATTAACACTAGAACAAAGTTAAAGTTTAATTTGTTGTCTCAATATGTCTAATTTGCATTTTAACTACATTTTGATACTCTCTCTATTTATGAGATTTGAACATCATTATTATTATCTAATTTTCAATGTGAAATTATTTAATAATATATTTATTTTTCATATATATATAATTTTTTAATAAAACTATTATAGTGAAACTTCACCTACTTAAACTATACAAATATTTCTTAATACAAATTTTTAAACGAAGTGACACGTAAATTTTAAATTTTAAAATTATCGCAATGGACAACTTCACAAAAGTATGATCTCATAGTCTCCATCCTCCTTGCTTTCACCATCTCAATCATTGTGGATGGAGCCAGATTATTGAATCAACATCAAATCTGTTCTTCAATTAAAAAAAGACCTCCTAGCACACATATCCTAAACATTCATCGCTTTGTTATATAAAATAGTAGCTAAGTTGTAGACGGTTGTTCCTATGCTTTTGTTAGAAATCGAAACAAAGGTTTGTGTATGAGAGTAGATTTTTCTTCTTGTGAAGGCACAATTTTTTTCTTGTTGTGATTTAAGACATGATTGGTAGGGAGTGTTGAATTAATAAACCAAACAAGTTTGATGCACATATATATGAAAAATGCTAACTTGGAAAACAAACCAAGTTCACAATGCAACTATATCTAAAATTCTAATGACTATATTCAATAGTAGGGTGTTTGGGTAAATATTTATTAAAATATTTCATTTACTAATATCAAGCAAGCATAAAATAACAAAGTTAATAAATAATAAATGCATCAAAGTCTTTTACATTTTTTTGAATAAATGCAATTGTCTTGTTGTTGCAAGGTGGGATATACACAATTTTCTTTATTGTTTTTTGCCTCTACTACAAAAATGCAAAAAACAATAAAATATTTTGCATACATGGTATTAAACATTGAATTTTGTCTTTGAATAGGTATTAGTTTACCTTTGACCAAAATTTTGTGTTGCTTATCCATAGTTTAACATTGTGGATTCAATTTTGTTATTTTTTATTATTTAAATTTACTTATTTGTAGCCTGGTTGGTTGAGGTCTTATCCTCTCATCTTTACTAACTTCCATTATTGACCAAACCCAACTCCAACTACCATGTGAGTGGAAGTTCGGCTATTGTGTGAGTGGAAGATAGAAATTCTCATTTTGAGTTGTTTTTTCCATATAAGAACCAAAATTATTGTTGGCATGCTCTCTTTTGCTTTACATTTTTTCCTCTTATTCCATTTGTGTTACATTAAATTTGTTTCATTGTATGAGAGTAGATTTTTCTTCTTGTGAAGGCACGATTTTTTCTTGTTGTGATTTGAAGACATGATTGGTAGGGAGTGTTGAATTAATAAACCAAACAAGTTTGATGCACATATATATGAAAAATGCTAACTTGGAAAAAAAACCAAGTTCACAATGCAACTATATCCAAAATTCTAATGACTCTATTCAATAGTAGGGTGTTTGGGTAAATATTTATTAAAATATTTCATTTACTAACATCAAGCAAGCATAAAATAACAAAGTTAATAAATAATAAATGCATCAAAGTCTTTTACATTTTTTTGAATAAATGCAATTGTCTTGTTGTTGCAAGGTGGGATATACACAATTTTAGTTCTTTATTGTTTTTTACCTCTACTACAAAAATGCAAAAACAAAAAAATATTTCGCGTACATGGTATTAAACATTGAATTTTGTCTTTGAATAGGTATTAGTTTACCTTTGACCAAAATTTTGTGTTGCTTATCCATAGTTTAACATTGTGGATTCAATTTTGTTATTTTTTTAGTATTTAAATTTACTTATTTGTAACCTGGTTGGTTGAGGCCTTATCCTCTCATCTTTACTAACTTCCATTATTGACCAAACCCAACTCCAAATACCATATGAGTGGAAGTTCGGCTATTGTGTGAGTGGAAGATAGAAATTCTCATTTTGAGTTGTTTTTTCCATATAAGAACCAAAATTATTATTGGCATGCTCTCTTTTGCTTTACATTATTTCCTCTTATTCCATTTGTGTTACATTAAATTTGTTTCATTGTTGGAACTGACATTTTCGTTTGTGACAACTCATGGCATCTTTGTTTTTTGTCTTCTTAGTATTCTACACTAAGAAGATGATTAACTCTCACTTCAACTTTATTACTTGGTATGACAATACTTATGATCCTGCATATAAGTAGGTGGGGGGATTCCTCCATGCAAGGATGGAATTTACATTAAATCTCCTTGTTATGATTTTCTATGGAGTGGGAGCTCCTTCTTTGTGATCACTGGCATATTTCAAAATATTATGTTAAACAATCTTAGAAGAGTCATTCTTGCCTACTAGGTATATCAAGAATTTAGGAAATTGATCTTATTGCAAGAAATTAAGTTCAAGAATTCAAGCAATTGATCTTCTTGAATTCAAGAATTCAAGAAGTTTCTCTTTTTTTCTCATTTCATGTGTCTGTGATTAATGTCTCTATGTAGTTATTCTCGCAAGTCAAAGGATTTGAAACTCCAACTGAGGTGGACACTTAGCTGATGGAAAATCCAATGCAATGCACTGGAGTTCTTCATTTCATTTTATGGGATTCAAATTCTATAGTGCAAAGGTTGGGGTATGGGATCCAAACTAATTCTACGAGTGTACAACAACAAGGGTATTACTAGGATCCCACTTTGAGTTTCATATTCCACTTCAAGTCGTGGCAAAATGAAAGATTGCTTGACATTTATTGGGAGGTTAATATTCAATTTCTCATTTGTTCATTTTGTTTGTTAAAGTTGTTTTACCTTCTTTCCTTGAACCAAACATAGAAGATTAGTCTTAGTTACCATGCAAAAAGTTAATGTGTGAATTTTGTTAAAGCAATTTAATCTACTACAACTTTATTCCTGGTTTTTTTCAAAGTGAAAGTGTCAAATTCAACCAATTTAACCATAAATCACAAATCATAAACAACTGCATAATATTTGGAAAAGAATTGAAAAGGTCTAATGATATATCTTATTTATTTTAATATTTAAGTTTTTTAATGATTTTTTCTTTTAATTTTTAACGATATGAAATGTTTTAGAAAATAAGTATTTTGATTAGAAACTATGTGTTTTGATGTCTATCTATAGTTACTATTGATTTGATTTATATAATTGTGCTAGTTATATTTTAATTGTTAAATTAATAGTAAAACAATTGCTATTGTGTATTATTCATAAATATTAATTAATTTATCTTTACAATTTAATTTAAAAATAATTTTAATTCTAAATCACAAATTATAGATCATCCCAACTCCATTTTGCTCAATAAAAGAAATCAGTCCTATTTAAAATATGACACCATTTGAGAGGCAACAATAAAAGTTTTGTTCCATATTCCCGTGCCTTCATTGCCACAAACACAATTGCATTCAACTCTACATCAATCATGTACAATGTCGATGATCTTTGTAGGAGAGACAAATGGTTGTGCAAAACAAGTTTCTCAGAATTGACATCTCATTCAGTTGAAACTAAGTCTATCCATATTAATTTGAATGAAACACTACCAAAGAAATAAAGCTATAAAGCTTCATTACAACCAATGAGGTAGGGTGCTCACCAAAAAGCACCATTTTAGCACAACATTTTCACTTTCAATTCTTATTTTTATGAAGGCTGTAATTGATCAACTCTCAGTTTGTTAGCAGTTCAGACTCCGATTAGCTATATTTAAAACTATTTGTTTCTTTATTTATTTCAAATTTTATTGGCTTAAGACAATTTGAGTCTTATTACGAACTTAGGTAAGAGAAAGTATCATATAATTGATTTTTTTTATATAATGACAATTAATGGCGTTGAGATTAATGCTAACTTTGGAGTTAGCATTAATACATGACATAAAATGCTATATTTCTTTTTAGGATAAAAAAACCTTTGGCTATGTCTGTGAGTGGTAACATAATTGGAAAAATTCATGTTGGCAAGCCCTTGTGTATCCAAGTGATTAGAATTTCAATCCCCTCGAACATGTCTCACCAACCAAACCTTACTTTAGCTATGTGTGACAATGTATGGTTGTTTCTTTGGCCATCTACCCCCGGGTTATGGTTGTTAGCTATCACCGTGGTTGTTGGAATATTGATCATTTGTTTGATGTATAATGTAGTTATTGACCATCATTGTTGTGGTTGTTGGTATTTTCCATGGTTCTCACACTCTAGGCAATGTGATATATGTTGATGCGTAAAATATCCAAACACTCCTAATTCACAGAGGGCATCTGTAAAGTTCCTTCAAAGCAACTTCACATCAGAGCATTTGCAAAGAGTCTTCACATCTCGTAAAGGATTTGCAAAGCACAAAGCAATAGATGAATCAAACAGGGAGTTTACCTCCACATCATCAATAGGGACTTGAGCATCACCATCCTTTAGTAACAATCATTTGGGAAGCTTTTTGAATGTTAAAAGCTCAATTTCCATAAGTAATTATTAAATTGTGAGAGCTGAAAGATTGAATGGACTGGGTTTAAATGTTACTGTGTGAATGTTTTAATTAAAACGAGGGAAAATAACTTTCAAATACTACTCATATGCACAACGCTCAATCGTCCATTGATTAGAGGTTTTCATTCTCCGCATTTAATCTGTATTGTGAAGAAGTGATCTGCACATTTTATTCGTATTCATATTAACTGGTAAAGACCATAGAAAAAATATGAGGGAGGTGGAGATGGAGGCCTCAGAAACATACCTTACCTTATCATTGGGCATTTGTGTCTTCTACTCCATGAATTCCTAATAGGAAAAATTCAGTAGGTATCCCTATAGCTAAATGTTACTTTTCATCTTCTTATTAGAAAAGAACATGCTCAAAAAAAGAAGTCATAATAAAATAGCATTAGTTTCTCACCTTTCCATATCTAAACATATTCCTTCTTGTTTTGATAAACATGAATAACTTACCACACAAGTAACCTCTAGGCCTTCATAAAGGATTTTAGCTTGTCCTATATTTGTAGGGATGCTTTTGAAAAGAGGAAAACTAGGGCAAGACGATGAGCTAAAACTGTGGAAGTGAGGAAGATAGATGGGGACAAGCAATCATGCACAAAGCATCATATCAGTGGAGATATAAAGGTCGGGGCACATTTATGGAAAAATAATAAAGGAAATGAGGCTTTCACCTATGGGTCACTATAATTATCCAAGATTACACTTAGAAAAAACCCCTCTCCAATTTTTTTCATAACCATAAGCATATGTGGAATAGAAGGGGGTGGTGGATGGAGACAAACATAAAAGTAAAGCGGGTACTAACAAATTGGGGGAATGGAATGGTGTTGAAGCAAGCATGTGAGAGAGTAGCATATATTGAAGTTCTAGACTTGTGATATTTTACTGTCTAGAATAAGCTTTCCACATGCATTTGAATGGACAATTATTAGTCACTATATGGAACTAATTGAAAAGTTGCAGAAATTGAGGAACATGAAATAAAACCGTAGTGGGAATAATGATACAGTTTGAGCAAAGTTTGAAAGAAAAACCATAGCATGCCATGGAACTTTGCATTGAGCACAATGTATGATATCAAAAACAATACCACAAATAAGGATTCAGGAATAGAATGTTACTGCAATAATGCGACACTGCATTTCTCCAGTTTGTGGTACAATATCCAATCCATCATTCTATTTTGTTATTTTTTTTTACACTGAAACTTGATTAAACCTATATAGAGGCAGACGAAGGCTTACACATTGCATCCAAACCTAACAACAACCATCCTAGTTTTACCACTGCTATTTGTTACGTGCCAAAACAACCAGAGCTGAAATGAGAAAGAGAGCACGAACATTTTGTATACTAAGCTGATGGATAAAAGATCCTAGAGGGAAGGGCTCAAAACGAGCAATTTTAGAACCATAACCTCTTATATATTCATAACCAACAAGGACAATATAATTTAGGAACTCTGTTTTCAATGGATCCCCATTTGGATGAATCATTTGACATGAAATAATTAGTTGTTTGTAAAATCATGTTTGGATTCACTCAGAGCCTTTCATCACAGATTAATTACATTCAAGTAATATTTATTGTTTAAAAGTTCCCATTTTAAGATTTGTTTTTACTCATGCACAATCACCTCTCATGTAAAACCTATTGAACCTTATTGTGTGGTAGTGTATTAATACACATGTTTTCCTTCGAACAAAGGGGTGAATTCTAGAATGAGGGGTGAGCATGTTGCGCTAGAATTCCTTGAAGAAAGATAATTAGTTCTCATGTAAATTGAGAAATTCATGAGTAGTGTATGTGACCACATATGATGCCAAACCTTGACTCTCCTCATCTTTTTTTAACAAGATAAACATTACAATTCTTCCACTTTCCCCTATTTTTTTATGAAATACAACCAACCCATCCTTGACTAGCCAGGGGCAGAGTAAAAAGAAAACATTACGGTGAATAGAAGATCCTTCAATTGTGGGGATTTTCCAATGCCAACGACAATCGTTTGATCACATACATATATTCATTAAGTCTTAGATCAGATCAAAAGTGTAGGAGGACACAAAGTGTGGAGTGATTAATATGTATATATACATTATGTATATGTAGAGATTTCTACAGTGATGCCATCTCCAACAACAACACCAACCCCTACATCCACAACACCTCCTAAGAATGCAACATCCCCTCCACCACCTACATCTGAAAAACCACCACCCACATCCTAAACACCTAGCCCTTTTCCAATTGCATCCTATCCTCCCTCTTCTTCACCACCACTTCCCACAACTACATCACCCCCTTCCTCCATTCACCACCACCACCGACCTCATTGTTGAAGAAAGTGTAACTAGGTTCAGTCTTCATAAATGTAATTTTGATCTTTGTACTTGTAAAAGAAAAGAAATATTATTTTTGTAAAATTATAAAATGAGTTTCTTGCTCATTACATAGGTCCAACACATGTTGAAGTGTTATAGGAAAGTCAAAGAGTCAAAGGGATCTTCTTGAGCATATATGTAATGTATATGAGTCAACCTAGATTCTATATCAACCCTCCAAGACAAGCACAATCTTCTTGAAGAAGGAAACAAGCTAAACGATGTAAAACACAGTCATGTCAGCCTACAAATGAATATAAATTACATGTTAGCTCAATAAAAAGACACAATGTTTCACACCGCCATATCAGTTTGAATACATGAATAGATAGATATATATATGCAACTAAAGTCACCACGGAAGCTTAGAATCTCGGACAAGTCTCTACAATCTCGAATGGGTGCAGGAAGTTCAGAATCTCAGATAAGGTATAGTTGTACAAGAAACTCAGATAAAGGAAACAGTTCAATATTTCATATGAAGGAGGATCAATGTGAATTTCAGATAGGCATTACAGTGGTACACCTTCTCGGCATAACTGTGATCTCGGTGCAAGGAGAATACAATTATAGTCTCAGTGGAGGTATCAATAAGAAAGACACAGTCACGTTCTTGTCATAACTATTATAAGGATTTCAGTGATACTCTCTTGGCATACTACTAGATGACGTCATAGGTCTCGGTACAATAGTGTTGCAACAATAGTGATCTCAGTGATGACCTTGATTATGCAACAGCAGAAAGAACTGATTGACATGGTGATGAAGCAAGTAATGGTGCAACATTAAGGACTTCTGTGGTACTATGATGATAATCTCGATGAAGCAGTAATGATGATGATGATCTCAGTAGTAAGAAGAGGATTGGTGTCTTGGTCTTGGAGTGGCTTAGTAATTCAAGGGTCATGGTATTGATATTCATCAATTGGAATCTCTATAAGAAGAATTTTGTGTGGGTTTTCCTTTCCAAGAGGGAGAGGTTTTGACCCTGGTAGAAAGCCAAACATCTTGTGTTCTTGTCTCTTTGTTTTGGTAGCTATTTGATGAACTAAAGAAGACACACTCTAATAATAAGGCAAGATTGTACTAATAAGAAAACCTCTCAAATAGTTATCATGCTAAGAAGAATCACATTAACTATAATTTCCCTAGATTCTTCGACATGGTATTAGAGCTAATGCGTTGAAGTCAAAGGAAGGGCAGCAAAAAGAGACACTCAAGGATCAACTTCAAGAAGGGCATCAAAGCAAGTTGAAGGAACTGAAAGATCAACGTACAACAACAGTCTACAATAGCAAGGGTTTTTGTCTATGCAATCAAGGAGACAATCTACAACAGAAAGACCTTTTGTCTCCACATTCATCATCAAAATACCACCAAGACCTCATCAAGATGATTACAAAGAAAGGTAACTCAAAGGACTTGAAAATCAAATATCACCTCATCTTGGAATAGGTTGAAATTCTAGAAGCAGTCCTAATCTACACTACAAAAGAAGGAAAATCATATTGAAGGCAAGAAGGCAATGTCATCTTCAAGGTTATAAAAACAAGCAAGGATCATCTCCTTTCCCTATAAGAAGATCGTTTGAGGAAACAACAAATCATCTTCATCAAAAGGAATAACCTCTTCTATTGAGGAAAGACTCTCTCATTCAAAATAAGGTCATCCATGAAGAAGTACTAATATATCTTCTTCAATCATCATCAAAGCAATCAAGGTGAAGATTTCATCTTCACATGAGAAGTATCTTTCCATTCTATAATCAAGTTTGGTTAAATGAATTCACGATTGCAAGGACATCTATAGGTTGGATGGGTCACCAATATTCCTTGCTTGAAGAAGGAGGATAGACATAGCCATATAAATAGCTTAAGTCATTGAACATATCAAAATGTCTCCTCTGAATTCATGGAAAGCGATACTTATAAAAGATCCCCTCATATAGAAATATTGGAGACATCAAAGAAAAACTCACTCTTTGAAGGTGAAATGAAGAAGGTCACATGAAATCTGATCTATATGAAAGTAAAGGGTATCAAAGGATGTAGGAATATCTTCATAAGATCCTAATTGGGAGATGAAGATAATCATCATTGTTATAACTAATAGGTAAGGTAAAAAATGTCCATGAACAAGAAGGTTACCTCATTCAACAATTTGTGGTCTCTATGCTAGATAGAGAAAGACAAGTTGATGGCAAAAGTATTAAAGGTTAAAGGACTTAGACATGTGTAGGAAGGAAAGATAAGTTTGGTCCTCAAACAAGACATAATAGTATATCTAAGATTCAATGCTATGGAAAAATTATAGAAAGAAGCTCATATCACCAGAAAGATGGAGGAAGCTGAAGAAAAGGGCCAAGGAAAGCGGGAGTAATAGATCTATACTATGATCAAGATGGTATCCCTCACAAAAGGGTCTTATCATAAGCTCCTAAATCTTGTGTTATAGATATGACCACGATAATAAGATGCATCATGGAATCATTAGAAACTAAAGCTCATGACATCGCCATGGGAATCATGAAGGACAAAATCCATGGAAGTCAAACATGAAGGATATAACTCTTGGGAACCTCATTGTACATGACAAGAAAGGAAGAAGTCATCCAGGACAAGGCTCATCATACATCAAGTCAAAAAGGAAACATTTTTCAGATGGGGATATACAATATCCTCAAGATTCTCTGAAGGAATCCTCATCGGAGGGTTCACTAATCTAGAGAGGAAGAAAGTGTTTCATCAGGAACTCCAACTTATGGAATTCATGGGATGATGGTATGATGACATGACACAAATCAAGATCTTTTCAATCAAGGAAGCCGTTGGAAGAAGTCTAGATGACCTAAAGGTAAAATGAGGTATGTATGATTGTGTTTAATATTATAATGTCATGTCATATGGTTGCAGATAACAAGGATCATTACTTATATCTTGAGAAGCATGATTAAGAGAAAAATAATCTCCTCCTATGAAAGGATGTAGGAAGGCATAAGTCACACTAGATGAAATCAACATAATATGTCCTCATATGAAGTATGAGGTGGCTGACTACAATTAAGAAACTCTGATTGAAAGATCCTGGGTATGGAATGTGTGAGGAAGGAAGAGATCGATATGAAACCTTGATGAAGGCAATCAACCATTGATCCAGGTGGATATTGGTGGCCACCTGCCAAGTCCACCTGGACCCCCACCATTGTCTTTCTCAGCATTTTCAGTTTCCTTAATTGTAGCACAACTTACTATTTTTAGCAGTTTTTCGGGTCCTGAACTTCCGGAGCCGTTTTGAGGCCCTAAACGACGTTTTTGGGGAATCCAGGGGCAACATGGGTCCATGCAATGGACCGATGTTGCCCATTCCAACAATGATAGTGCTCGAATAGATCTTTCTAATGAGCTAT
>APFE030543447.1:2729-33605 GCA_000404065.3 Pinus taeda
GGGGGGGGGGGGGACACTGTGAATGTCAGCCCCATTCCCAATCCCAGTCCAAGTCACGGTCCCATATTGACAACTTGTTAGATATCCAAATTTGAAGGGTCAGATATGAGATTTGAGGGAAAAAGAATGGCTCCCCACAAAGATATATGCGATGCCCCTCTAACACCTAACACTACAATTGAAAAGGGGAAGGGGAGTTACTACGAATGCCAACCCCATTCCTAGTCCCTATTCAAGTTTCGGTACTAGCATGCCACTTGGCACTGAGTGATGATGTTAAACGCCAGATATTAGTGAAGTTCTCATGGAATCGAGTCATATTACCAATACACATTGTCATCTTGAACAATGCAAACCATAATTTCTCCATCAGTCCAGCCCAAGCCAATCAACCTTCCACCAGGCCTCCAAAAATCACAGGCACCACCATTACCTAGCTCTCTGGTTCCACACACACTCATATGCAGCAACCCCCATAGAGGTCCACCTATGCAGATCAATCATCCTTCCTCAGCGGCAACGCCTTGGATATGCAATCGCGCTCATCAATTACCAACAACCAATCTACCAAATGAGATCTAATGCAATCAAAGTTTTCTGAACATGCATGTAGGCCAAGCCACATGTCACTCAAATTTAAAAAAAATAGATCTACAATTCACAGTCACATCGCAACTCTTCATTGCTCCCTACGCTTGAATGAATGCAACTTTTATCTGGTGAATATAATAATTTTCTAGGCAATCTTCCACTCGAAATGTGGGCCACAAACATGAACAAATTCGATCCATAGGCCGAATCGAAATTCTTAGCTCACGTTGGTCAAAAAAAGGGGGATTTGATGCACCACGACAGATCTTGCTAATAGACTTTTCTCAGATGGCCCGCAACAGTGACACCAACAATCACTCACACCAGCCTTACAATTTGAAAGTTGATCACCAATTAAAAAAAATGATCACTACCTTCCCTCGACCCTCACAATGTTAATTGATGGATTAAAAAGAACTAAAACAATACACATGTACTTTCTTATTTCCCTGGCCCATGAGCGGCCAAGGCAGAACCCCTCACAGGCTCTGATACCAAGATAAAAGTTGATATTACAAACTACACACATTGATCAATTATGATATTACATATACTAGAAGTGTTGTCTCAAGATAGGGAAACTATCTTGGACACAATTAGTTGGTTGAGAGAATATCTCAACCACGCACAAAACTAGGGACATGTAGATATAACAACTCGTATAGAGTAGGAATAGACTCCTTTATATAGAAATTCACAACTGAGAAAAGTAGGAATTACATTTTCCAACAGTTTCAATAGAGCCAAGGGAGATCCAAAGTCGATAGCTACAGCCTAGGTGAGAAGATTTTTTTTTTTTTGTTTAAAGAAAGCCATAATAACACAGTGTACAATCTGTTAGATGCTCACTATAATGCTGGAAAAAATGCTACACGCATTCTATTGCTAGAAAAGCTAGAAAATTGTATTCCACACAACAAATTTAACTAAAATTATGTTTCAAAGAAAAAAGAAAAAATATGTGGGATAATTTTTAAAGTGATTTATTTTTTTTAAAAGAGAATTAAAAGAGAAAGAAAAGGGTTTTTATTGAAAAGAGATTTTAGGGATTTGTAAATGTCTATTGGTCTGTAAAATTTTTATCTTTTGCTAAGCATGAAAGTGTGTTGGATTCGGATAAAACCTTTTTGTATCATACGCTTGTAGCGATTCCAAATGACTTGATGATCCTTCGACTATTTATCCATTCTCCAATAGAGGGCTCCCCACCAAATAGTAAATCGTGAACAAACATTAAATGTGTAATAGTGTGTTGTATGGAAACATT
Source organism: Pinus taeda (assembly GCA_000404065.3). Lineage (NCBI taxonomy): Eukaryota > Viridiplantae > Streptophyta > Pinopsida > Pinales > Pinaceae > Pinus > Pinus taeda. Next base: position 4,588 of record APFE030543447.1, read on the forward strand.
AATCCCAGAAATATGGCCATTGTCCCTCGCTTCCCGCAGTTTTCTACTTAAATAGTCAATCACAAGGAGGAAAAGCGGAGGGGATAGAGCACAACCTTATCTCAACCCTCTGTGAGCATTGAAGAATTGTGACAACAACCCATTTATAATAACTACAAAATTTGTGGTAGTAATACATGGCATAATCGAAATAATGTTCATAGGAGAGATACCTATTTTGATCAATATTGTTCTACGCAATTCCCAATCTATGCAATCGTTGGCCTTAATCAGGTCTACCTTTAGTAAACATGATTTTTGCTTCCGAGTTTTTATTGTGTGTATCATCTCTTGAATGATGCCAATGGAATCATGTATTTGTTTACCTTCCGAAAACCCAAATTGTTCAACAGTGATGTGCTTCAACAAAACCAAATTGAGTTTGCATGCTATCAATTTTGATATCATCTTATACGCTAAATTACAATGAGAGATCGATCTATAATCAACAAAGATCTCAGATTTCTCCTTCTTATGTATTAGTTCTATGAATGTGGCATTGATGGCCCCCGAAATGCATTAGTGCATCCTTGATTCTTCGGCAATCGCTAGAAGGTCTGACATCATCAACTCAATGAAGTGTATAAATAATTATATCCCCCACCCGTTTTGTCACGCCCCTACACCTGCGGTAGTCTTTCAACCCCTTATAGTGAGGTGTGACACTACTAACCGTTTTCTTTTCACCAATACTTGTGATTGTAGACTACACCTAACATTCCATACTTAGTTTTATTTTTCGTTACCAAGTATTATTATGTTTCCTTTATACAAGTGAAAGCCCACAACATTCACATAAGCAACATTATGCAATAGAAATGCACAACAATATAAAGGGAGGGTAAACTCCCTGCGATATGAGTTTGCCCGAATCAATATATATACAATCTTTGCTTTTACAAAGTACAAGTTAAATATTGGGAAACCCCAAATTTAAACTTAGCCAATTTTCAACTTCAACAAACTCGGTTGCCCAGCTCATCGGCACCTCCGCATGGTTGCCACATGACTCACCAACCCTTCGTTCACCTTGTCGGATGATCGTGTTGTTTTCCCAACTTGGGCACACCTCGTTGTAACCAAGCCACCACACACGGGTGCCTCCACATGAGTCACACCTCCGTTCACAATCTCAATACTCCATCATTTCCAACATACACAACTTTTGCGTTTGCCTCTGCACAACGGGCGGGTGCTCACCCAAGCTACCCAAGAACTCGTGCACAACCACCGAACCACACAACCGCACACAACCGGGTGTTCACACCTTCACCCATGCGCCTTCGCACAACCGAGTGCCCTCGCCTTCACCCGTGCACGCCTTGCACAACTGGGCACCCACACCTTACTCATGCATGGCTTACTTCGACCGGCCTTCATTTAGACTTGTGCGTTCAAGAGACCTGCCTAAGACTTAGGTGAATAACCATCTGCACCTTCCTCCTTGTTGCACCCTTTTCTATGCACCTCTTCCTTGAAGACTTGCTTTTCGAATGGTTGAACTTTGCTCAAACAATTCGTTGCATATATAAGGATGGTTGGGTGAGTTGTCTTTCCCAAGCCGACTCATCCACCATGTAAACGCACACCCCCTACTCATCGCAAACACCATCAAACACATGTCAGCTTGCTTCCACTTCGTGGGTCAGCCCATGGGCAACCATCCACGCTCCCATGCCTATAAAAACACATCGATTAACCATCATTCATGTGCATTAACACGTTGTCCACGCATCTTCGGTTGGCTCGCACTTTCCTTCGTTTTAAGCTACTTGTTCACCAACAACCATCGCACTTCATCAAGCGGGTGTGCCAAGGACCATAGGTCCTTACATCCTCCTCCACCTGAAGTCGTTGTCGTCCTCAACAACATACCATCTTGGTAGCCATCCACCAAGATCACCAACAACTGTCTCACCCATGATGTCAACTCCTCCACATACTGCAACCATCTCTGCAACATATGTAGAACCATTGTCTTCATCATGTCTCATCCCGGCAACTATCTATCACCAAGATCACCATACCAAGGTATATACCCCATCAGTATGTTATACATCGGAAATCATCTCAATCCATAACCATCGACCATCTCGTCGCAATCTCCACATGTTGCTCTCCATCGTGAAAGGCTCGCCCTTCCATCTCAAGCTACATGCTTCCTCCAACATCTCGTGTAGATCTCCTCATGTGTCGTCATCATGTGAACTGCTGCCATGATACTCCAACAAATGCTAACACATCTTTGTACACTTCGCGACCCCATGTTTGAACTAGTTTGGTGATCATTCCAACTGTCACGCTCAAACCATGAGAATTCACATCCTCATGCCACGATCAGTCGTTTCTTAGAACATCCTGTCACATCCTCAACTCGATCAAGAATCCATCTCCATAAAAGTGTAAGCCATGCTCAAGTCCATGAAGTAGTCCTCATCTCATCTGCAACATGTTGTCCATGATGTCTGGTACTAATGTGATGCATGAAATCAGCCACATCTACCCCGACATCATCATCCATCGACAAAACATCCATCTCCTCAAAGTGAAGAGATCATCTCACCAACCCGACTCTTGATGTGCCACATCCAAGTCCATGAAGCAACCTCCATCATATCTGCAATGTGCCATCCCTCAAGTCTGCCATAGAAACAAGTACACACCTGTCTCATCTATCCATTTGCTGCCCATGATCATAGATCAATCAGCTCCCATGTGTCAAAGTGGTTAAGTCTCGACATCAACATATGTAGAACCATTGTCTTCATCATGTCTCGTGTCGGCAACCATCTATCACCAAGATCACCATACCAAGGCATATACACCATCGTTATGTCATACATCGGAAATCATCTCAATCCATGACCATCGACCATCTCGTTGCAATATCCACATGCTGCTCTCCATCTTGAAAGGCTAGCCCTTCCATCTCAAGCTACATGCTTCCTGCAACATCTCGTGTAGATCTCCTCATGTGTCGTCATCATGTGAACTGCTGCCATGATACTCCAACAAATGCTAACACATCCCTTTACACTTCGTAACACCATGTTTGAACTAGTCGGGTGATCATTCCAACTGTCACGCTCAAACCATGAAAATGCATATCCTCGTGCCACAATCAATCATTTCTCAAAACATCCCATCACATCCTCAACTCGATCAAGAATCCATCTCCATACAAGTGTAAGCCATGCTCAGGTCCATGAAGTAGTCCTCATCTCATTTGCAACATGATGTCCATGATGTCAGGTACTAATGTGTTGCATGAAATCAACCACATCTACCTCAACATCATCCATCTACAAAACATCCATCTCCTCAAAGTGAAGAGATCACCTCACCGACCTGACTCTCGATGTGCCACATGCAGGTCCATGAAGCAACCTCCATCATATCTGCAATGTGCCATCCCTTAAGTCTGCCATAGAAACACGTATACACCTATCTCATCTATTCATGTGTTGCCCACAATCATAGATCAATCAGCTCCCATGTGTCAAAGTGGTTAAGTCTCAGCATCAACATATGTAGAACCATTGTCTTCATCATGTCTCGTCCCAGCAACCATCTATCACCAAGATCACCATACCAAGTTATATACCCCATTGGTATGTCATACATCAGAAATCATCTCAATCCATGACCATCAACCATGTCATCGCAATCTCCACATGTTGCTCTCCATCGTGAGAGGTTGGCCCTTCAATCTCAAGCTACACGCTTCCTCCAACATCTCGTGTCAATCTCCTCATGTGTCATCATCATGTAAACTGCTACCATGATACTCCAACAAATGCTAACACATCTCTGTACACTTCACGACCCCATATTTTAACTAGTCGGGTGATAATTCCAACGGTCACGCTCAAACCATCAGAATGCACATCCACATGCCACGACCAGTCGTTTCTCAGAACATCTAGTCACATCCTCAACTCGATCAAGAATCCATCTCCATACAAGTGTAAGCCATGCTCAGGTCCATGAAGTAGTCCTCATCTCATATGCAACATGTTGTCCATGATGTCTGGTACTAATGTGCTGCATGAAATCAACCACATCTACCCCAACATCATCATCCATCTACAAAACATCCATCTCCTCAAAGTGAAGAGATCATCTCACCAACCCGACTCTCGATGTGCCACATGCAGGTCCATGAAGCAACCTCCATCATATCTGCAATGTGCCATACCTCAAGTCTGCCATAGAAACAAGTATACACATGTCTCATCTATCCATGTGCTGCCCATGATCATAGATCAATCAGCTCCCATGTGTCAAAGTGGTTAAGTCTCGGCATCAACATATGTAGAACCATTGTCTTCATCATGTCTCGCCCTGACAACCATCTATCACCAAGATCACCATACCAAGGTATATACCCCATCGGTATGTCATACATCGGAAATCATCTCAATCCATGACCATCGACCATCTCATCGCAATCTCCACATGCTACTCTCCATCGTGAAAGGTTGTCCCTTCCATCTCAAGCTACATGCTTCCTACAACATCTCGTGTCGATCTCCTCATGTGTCGTCATCATGTGAACTGCTGCCATGATACTCCAACAAATGCTAACACATCTCTGTACACTTCGCGACCCCATGTTTGAACTAGTCGGGTGATCATTCCAATTGTCACGCTCAAACCATGAGAATGCACATCCTTATGCCACGATCAGTCGTTTCTCAGAACATCCCGTCACATCCTCAACTCGATCAAGAATCTATCTCCATACAAGTGTAAGCCATGCTCAGGTCCATGAAGTAGTCCTCATCTCATCTGCAACATGTTGTCCATGATGTCTGGTACTAATGTGCTACATGAAATCAGCCACATCTACCCCAACATCATCATCCATCTACAAAACATCCATCTCCTCAAAGTGAATAGATCATCTCACCAACCCGACTATCGATGTGCCACATACAGGTCCATGAAGCAACCTCCATCATATTTGCAATGTGCCATCCCTCAAGTCTGCCATAGAAACAAGTATACACATGTCTCATCTATCCATGTGCTGCCCATGATCATAGATCAATCATCTCCCATGTGTTAAAGTGGTTAAGTCTCGGCTCAACCCATGCCCAAGTGTTGCCACCAAGGCATCAACATCGTTGTAACTCCATCACTCCAAAGTGCCTCATATCGATCCTCCACATCAAGTTACTCTTTCAAGCCACACCCATACATGTACTTGAAAGTATGCACCCCATCCTGCATCAAAGTCTCTGACCTCAGCTCCTCAATGCATCAGATCCTCCAAGTCCACCATCTATGAAGTCCCCAAAAGTCACAACCTCATGTCATCATGAGCTCCATGAGTCATCTCCAACCAACATCTCAACAAGAAAACAAGTCTCAGCCCAAATGTCTCTGCAATATGCCTCAGCTCTCCATGTAGCAGGAATGCTCCATAGTCTGCTCACAACTCCATCCAAGTCCATGGCCTTGTTGTACAAGAGTGCACAACCTCTCCATCGACTCATAAGTAAAACATCTCCATGTCACACCAGTAAATCTACCTACACAACATCCCTGCCTTGGCACTTCCCATCGGATGCCCATAAGTGACACCTCTACAAGTGCTCCTGCATAAGACTGCCATGCTCCATGTTTTCAACCTGATGTCCATGACTAAGTTTCCCATGTAGTCCAACCAAGTAGACCCATCATAACAATCGGTCATCCTCATCCAAGTTTGCAATCTTCAGTCTAGTGAACTCGGTCACCCAACCATATGATCATCACATGAGTCTCTTCCATCATAGCTCCCCCACTAAAGGTTCCACCAAGACTATCTCTTGGTCTCGGCCATGAGAAGTCCACCCAAGTGTCATCATACCTCAAGTGTGTGCCCTCCAATCTATCCATGAGTCATGGTGGCCACTTAGCCAATTCTCCATGTGGCTAAAGCAGGACCCAATCCTCCACAACGATCATCATGTTCCTCCCTTGTCACGGGCCTTTGTACCTTCTACCATAATGTCACAAACAAACCCAACAAGTCCTGCAATAATCAACAACCCCTACGTCTCCATACAAGGTCTCATCATAGACATCCATGGTAAGATCCTCCCTTGCATTGGCAAACTGATTTTTCTCTTCCCTACATACACTTCATCTACCAAATGCTCGACTGAAACACAGGTATCAAGAGTACTTACATCATCATCATGAGGCTCCTCCATATGAGTATCCTCATCCACCCATGTCTGCAAACTGCACGATCCTGGTCCAACTTGATCAATCTCAAGTTCATCCTCCATCGTTGTCATGTCTGCAACATCCTCAATCATCATGACTTCCTCTTCCTTGTTAGCACAATCTGCAACTTCATCTTTCTCCATTGTCCAACCAAGTTGAAGAAGTTCATCTTCAACATTCTTTTCCAAGACTTCAAGTTCTTGTCGAATTTGAGGATTCTCTTCTTTCATCTGCTTCAACCTGTATAAGGTAAGCAAGAGCTTCCCTTTGCATTCTTCCAAACCTGCCATGCCTTGTCGTTCAGCTTGGCCCAAGCACTAAGCTTCACCTCTACTAAACTTGTTTCACCATTCACCTGAATCACCCTGATATTCCACTTGTTACCTGCAAAACTTGAACTCCCTTTCAAGCCTTTGGTCTTCGTAGAATCAACTCCTTGATTCAGTTCACCAAGTGTCCTGTAAAACTTGGACCAGTTATCATACCAATTGTCACGCCCCTACACCTGCGGTAATCTTTCAACCGCTTATAGCGAGGTGCGGCACTACCAACCATTTTCTTTTCACCAATACTTATGATTGTAGACTACACCTAACATTCCATACTTAGTTTTATTTTTCATTACCAAGTATTATTATGTTTCCTTTTTTCAAGTGAAAGCCCATAACATTCACATAAACAACATTATACAAGAGAAATGCACAACAGTGTAAAGGGAGGGGCAACTCCCTGCGATATGAGTTTGCCCGCATCAATATATATACAATCTTCACTTTTACAAAGTACAAGTTAAATCTTGGGAAACCCCAAATTTGCACTTAGCCAATTTTCAACTTCGGCAAACTCGGTTGCCCAGCTCATCGACGCCTCCGCATAACTCACCAACCCTTCGTTCACCTTGTCACACGATCATGTTGTTTGCCCAACTTGGGCACGCCTCATCATAACCAAGTTGCCACACACGGGCGCCTCCGCATGAGTCACACGTCCGTTCACAATCTCAACACTCCATCGTTTCCACTGTACACAACTTCCACGTTTGCCTCTACACGATGGGCGGGCACTCACCCGAGCTGCCCAAGAACCCATGCACAACCACCCAACTGCACAACCACACACAACTGAGCGTTCACACCTTCACCTATGCGCCTTCGCACAATCAGGGACCCTCACCTTCACCCGTGCACGCCTTGCACAACTGGGTGCCCACGCCTTACCCGTGCATGCCTTACTTTGACTGACCTTCGTTTAGACTTGTGCATTCAAGAGACCTGTCCAAGACTTGGGTGCATAACCATCTGCACCTTCCTCCTTGTTGTGCCCTTTTCTACACACCTCTTCCTTGAAGACTTGCTTTTCAAATGGTTGAACTTCGCTCCAACAACTCGTCGCATATATAAGGATGGTTGTGCGAGTTGGCTTGCCCAAGCCAACTCGTTCACCATGTAAACGCACACCCCCTAATCATTGGAAACACCATCAAACACATGTCGAATTGCTTCCACTTTGTAGGTCGGCCCGTGGGCAACCATCCATGCTCCCACACCAATAAAAACACATCGCCCAACCATCATTTGTAAGCATTAACACTTGCTATCCATGCACCTTTGGTTGGCTCACACTTTCCTTCGTTTTAAGCTTCCCGTTCACTAACAGCCATCGCACTTCATCCAGCAGGCATGCCAAGGACCGGAGGTCCTTATACGTTTGGTGTAGGACTCTTTTCCTTCACACAATCCTTCAATATCTCTGTCAACCCTGCCTTCATAATTAGTTGTCCTGGATTTTCGTTATCCTCTTTGAAGAACATGTTGGGGACAACAGAAATATATTCCATTTGGGATGAATAATCATGTTCCTGAGCCTTATATAGCCCTTTAAAATGTGTAACAACTTCCTGTTCTATAGTCGATTGAGTGGAATATATATTACTTGTAGCATCCCTAATCTTCCTTTTGGAGTTAGATTGTTTCCTGAGATTATATTGCATGTGGAAGAATACGGAGTTTTATCTCCATCCTTAACCCAAATCTCTCGGCTTTTCATATAGATATCTTCTTCCTTTGATCGAAGAATCACACTCCTCCTTTCCTCCAACTCAATAATTTCGGTTTTATATGATTCTAAAAAGTATAGAGGGTCTGCAGGATCATTATAATATCAGAGCATGTAGTCTATCTCTTTTAGGGCTTTAAGTTCTCCCTCCTTCTTCTCTTTGATCCATGAACAAGCTTCTCTTTTCAGGGATTTTAATTTCTGGAAAATTGATGACATGTAGTTTGGGGGGGAAGGAGTCATTACCTTGTTCCACAAATTATAAACTAGGTTCTTGAAATCTTCTATATGCAGCCATTTTAGATTAAGTTTGAAAGGGTAGATCCTCCTCTTTTTCTCCCCATCCTATAATAGCATGATTAGCTGATAATCAAAAATAAATGAAGGGATAATACAACATCTAATACCCACCAGATGATTGTATAGAGTTTGATTCACCAATAATCTATCAAGTCTCTTAGATATACCCGCATCCCCAATGCGCCTAATCCTCAACGTAGGGCCAATGGAATCTAGAATTGCATCAATAAGTGCATTCACTTCCAACATACCTATGTAGTATGTGGATAAATAATACAAGATCGTAATTCACGGATAGTTTGTAAATGGATAAATGTAGGAAAAATAATATTGAAAAGAATGACAATTTTATGCATAAATGATAAATGTAAAAAACATAATATTGAAAAAAAGTGTAATATGCAACATTTTTTATTAGTATTATATGATTTTAATGTAAAAGGTAGAGAATTGAATGTGATCATATAATTTAGTTATATCAAGTGCATGATTTAAGCACTACAACTTTGGTGGAGGGGCATCTAACTTCTAATAATCTATATACTTTAGTTATATTAAGTGCATGATTTAAGCACTACAACCTTGGTACAGGGTAAATCTAATCCCTAATAATCTATTGGTAGATGATAACATAGTTCTATGACAACAAGTGGATAACAATTAAATAATTAAACTATAAAAATGTATTATGATTAATAAAATATATTAATGGAAAAGGTTGAAAAAACATTGTTATTAGAAAAAATAATACAACAGTTAATAGAAAGCAAGCAAGGAATGATTATAGGTTAAAAAATATTTACTATTAAAAATAAATATGATAATAAATGGAAAGAAAATATTAATTATAGAAAAATTCATATCTATAATGCAGTAGTCTATAACGCGACTTTTTGAAAGTCTTTCCGGCAGATTTTTCCAGTCAAAATCCGGCAGCAATTCATTGGAATCCTAAGTTTGATAGCTAGTTTCTGCACAATCAATGGCTCCTAGGGGTTTTTCAGGGCGTTGAATCCAAATATGCAGTTAAAAAACCATTTTAACTGCTAAAAATCAAGATTTAACCTCATTTCTTCCGCCGGATTCCGTCACCGAAATCTTCAAAAAATCACATTATAGACAACTCCTTTCTTTTATGCCATCCTTTACGGGTATCAATAAATCCCCATGCTATTGAGCCAGGCCATTAATGAACTGCGGGTGTATATGTTTATCATTAAATTTTATTAAGGCCGAAATCAATAAGCATATACACCGCCATTCATTAATAACCCGATAGCATGAGAAATATGGCTCCCCATCCTTTAGTGCACCTTTAGAATTTCGATTCTCGAACTTCAAAGTTGACTCTCTAACGCTATTGCTTCCACGGGGCTATGGTATCATGGACCCCGAATACAATATGACAACACATATTTCGCCATCTAAATGAAAATTCTTCAGTGAATTTGCCCACGTTATCATGTTGAATGTTATGATATCATATTTCCCCCTCGATAATGTAATAGATGAGTTGAGAATTGAAGAGAACCGTAAGGAAGGAATTTTGAGAATTGAAGAGAACCGTAAGGAAAGAATTTGTTAATATCACCATGATAATGTAATAGATAAGTTGAGAATTGAAGAAAACCGTAACGAAGGAATTTGTTAATATCACCATCTCCAATTGTGATATTTTATGCATGCGAACAACTGGTCAACTGACTTAGTTAGTCCCCGATTACGTGATTCATTGTTTAGAAGTTTTAACTATTTTGTGATCACTTGGCCGTTAAAATATGGATGTTAGTATTCAATGTGTTTTTAATCGGATATTTAAAAAGATGCTGACCTTTCATAATAAGTGGTTTAATTTACATAATAATAATAATTTGATAGGAGAGTTATTGTTAGTTATAAATACATAAATTCAGTTTTGCTAGTTGTTTTAACTCATAAAATTATACGAGAGAATTAAGATATAACTTTTTATAATATATAAGAATATTTCCATTTGCAATGTATAACATTGGGTCGAGGGATCATTTTTAAGCCATAGATCGAGGATGGTGAGCTTGGATGGCGCTTCATGGTTGCTTGGGGTTTCTTGTCAACTCTACAGCAACTGAACCTCTCCGCACAACAACAGACTGCAACAACTTAGCATCTCTGATGAAAACATTACTCAGCAATTAGACCCATTGTTATGGATCCCCTTTCGGGGGGGACTCGGAGCCTCCCCCCAGTGGTAGCAGTGAGACTCAAATTCACAATGGGACTGAAAGGGCTTCTGATACGGTTAAGCCTGAAAACATTGTAAAGTAGACTCACCTAGTAGAGAATAGGAAGAAAAATCACCAGAGGATACGGAGGCAATGCCTCAGACTCAGTAACAAGACCATCCTACATTGAATAGAGATATCTCCAAAGCGACCTCTGCCACTTGCAAACCTATTGCAGCAGACTGACCCAAGTTAGAGCTACTTGGCCATCAGATCAATACCCAAATCCAATTTATGAAGGACCACACTCTCATAGGGAAATTTATCGGATTCTGGCCAACAGAGAAAGCCCTAAAGTGATGGATTGCGGCCAAATAGAAGCCTAAAGGACATGTCACCCTGCAGCTTGGGCCTAAAGGCTTCTTTACGACTATCTTTAACTACATAGAAGACAGTAACAGAGTCCTAGATGGTAGCCCCTACTTCTTCAACTCCACGGACCTATATCTTATAGATTGGATTGAAAGATTCAATCCGAACAAAAAGGATTTCAGTTGGGCACCGATTTGGATCCGCCTGTATTCCCTTCCATTGGAGTAGTAGAATGAAGAATCGCTAAAACAGACTGGAAATGGTCTGCGCGACTTCATAAAGATAGCCGAAGAAACAAAAATAAGAAGGTATACCTCTTATGCTCGCATATGTGTCTACATGGATCTAAAAAAGGCACTCTCGGACTCAGTAAGTCTATATCATGATGATTTTGAATGGATTCAGACTATAGGTTATGAACATGTTCCATTTAGATGCAGAAAATGTCATGCACATGGTCATCGTTTTTGTGGCTGCCCCCTCAGTGCAACGACCAAAACCAATACCACCTCAGAAAAACCTGATTCAGAAGGATTTACCAAAGTAAATACCTGGTAAAAGCACCACAAATCCTGCATCGGGCTCCAGAAATCCCACAACCATCTCCTCCATACCCTCCACCAGCAACAACTTTGATATCTTAGCACAACTAGCATTGAATGACTCTAAACCCCCTAGCCAAACCAATGATATACCCAAGTCATCTTTGGTAATCCAAACCTCAGACACAAGTAAAGCCCTGAAGCCACCTCATGCCCTGCTAAGCCCAACATCTAAGCCCACTAAGAAAACCGAATGGAGGTCTAATGGAATGAAAATTGATAACTTTCTCCAAGAACTAATCCCTTCAAATGACTTAATAGCGGGAAGTAGTGAGCCCAAACATATGGAATAGGAGCCTGAAAGTATTTACATTGGGGATATGAATATATTCAGCCTTGAGAAAGCATGCAAGAGGAAAGAATTTGATAAACTCCTGGATAGATAGTTAGAAATTTTTGGGGTAATCCTTTCAAGAGCAAATCAGCAACGAACTTTCGCTATCCAACCGGGTAGTCAATGGGATGGAAAAAACCTTCGCAAAGATACAAAGAAATAAGGAAGAAAGACAGATCTACAAAGAACAATCAACATTAGGGAAACGTTGGTGGAGTTAGGAAGATATTCCAAGTTAACAAAGTATTACTAGCCGCTACCCAGTATTGAACCATGAAGCTCAGATAATGGAACTTAAGAGGGTTAAACAGCCTTGTGAAGTACAAAACGATAAAAAATATGATACAACAGGAGAAACCTCAAATTTTCTTCATGCAAGAAACAAAATGTAATAGTAATACACTTGGCACCATTCTCTTAAAAGCCTGGCCAAGAAGCCATTTAGTAGCTATGGACGCCTCGGGAGCTTCAGGGGGACTTGCAATAGCATGGGATACACAGGCTATTTCGCTCACAGATTTTCATCTGACCCATAATTTCAAACAAGCTACCTTTCATATTATTGGGACCAATACTCATAAACATCTCACCAATGTCTATTTCCCTCAAGATGCCACAAACGAATTGGCATTGCTGAACACAATTGCAGCACTTTACTCTACCAGAGTACATCCTCTTTGGATTACAGGTGGCGAATTTAATATGATTACTAAACTTGAGGAAAAGAATCGAGGCCGAATCAATTAGACATGGAAAGCAACCACTTCAAGGATTTTATACAAAATAATTGGCTCATTGAACTGCCCTTTAACAATGGAATGTACACTTGGAACAATAAAATATTAGGCTCGCAGCAAATAGCCTCATGGTTGGATTGTTTCTTGTTATCTGATAATGCCATTCATTTAGGAGGAGACTTCACTACCACAATCCTGCCTCTTTCGGGGTCAGATCATTGGCCCATATCTCTTCAATGGAAAATACTTGGCAACTCCACAAGGAGACCCTTCCGTTTTGAAGCATTTTGGCTTACTCACCCAGAATTTAGCAATCTGCTCTTCTCAGTATGGAAAAGCTTCATTCCCCCTGAAGGATAAAAAATGTTTCAATTTCAACAATGGCTCAAATATCTCAAAATGCATGTCAAGAAATGGAATCAAACGACCTTTGGAAATATCTTTCAAGCCCAAAGAGCTCTAGCACAAGAAATGATGGAACTTCAGTAGAAAATAATTAATGAAGGAAGGACAGAAGCACTGATAGAAAAGGAACAGAGCCTTCAGAATCAGCTGGATGAAAGAAGAGAACAAGAGGAGATCCTTTAGAAGCAGAAATCCAGAGTAAGATGGCTAAAAGAGGGAGAGCGGAATACGAAATTATTTCACCGCACCACCATACAGAGAAGAATGCACAACAACATCACACAAATTTAGAATCAGGAGGGAGAAAGACTGGAAGAGCACGCTAATATCGAAAGATAGCTCCTCAAACATTTCAAAAACGTTCATTAGGAACCACAAACCAATAGAAAGCTAGCTATAGAACAGATTCTCCAGCATAGCCCTAAAATCATAACGGAAGAACATAATTAGTTACTCCTTCGATCGGTTACACTACAGGAAGTTGAATCAGCAATGAGTCAGCTCAAGGAGAGAGAATCTCTTGGACCAGATGGTTTTACCTCCAACTTCTTTCATAAATTCTTGGATCTCATCAAAGTGGATGTTTGGCAGGTTGTGGAAGAATCTAGAACATTGCATTGTTTTCTTCCATCTCTAAATGCTACCTTTATTGCAGTCATTCCTAAAGAAGAGCATTCTATAACTCCGAACAAGTTCAATCCAATAGCTCTCTCCAATGTTATCTACAAGGTCATCTCCAAAGTCATCACTTCCCATCTGAAATTGTTGCTTCCCCGGCTAATATCGCCAGAACGATCGGGATACGTAGAAGGGTAGTGAATCATTGATGGCATCATCCTCACACATAAGATCATTCATTCATTAAAGCACAACAAAAAAGCAGGTATGCTTCTCAAAATTGATCTCTCTAAAACTTTTGACAAGTTAAGCTAGATCTACATTCAAAAAATGCTTACTTCCTTTGGATTCTCTCTTCCCTGGGTCAGATGGGTCATGAATCTTGTCTCCTCTACTTTTTTCTCCATTTTAGTAAATGACATTCCCTCACAGCCTTTCCACTCCTCTAGAGGCAAACGTTAAGGAGATCCCCTCTCTCCTTTTCTTTTTGTGCTAATGGTTGAACGGTTAGGACGTATGATAAAGAACACTCTTAAAACTCAATAGCTCAGAGGCATTTCCCTCCATGACGCCTCAGCCATCACACATCAACACTTTGTGGATGATAACATGTTGTTTTGGCACCCTTCAGTTCAAGAAGAATTAATGTTTAAATCCCTGCTTCATAAATATTTGGAAGCATCTGGAGCTAGCATCAACACTGAAAAATCTCAAATTTTCTTTTTTTACACGCCCCCCTCTACTCAATCCTCTATAGCTAGCATTCTCGGATTCTCTAAAGCCTCTCTATCCTCAAAGTATTTAGGCACCCCTTTGACTGACTCGGGACTTAAACATGCCTCTCGGCAATTACGCCTTGAAAAACTTGAAGCCCGCTTTTCTTCTTGGACCCTTAGAGCCCTTAATATTGCTAGTCAGTTGGTGCTGGTTAAAGCTGTTCTACAATCAATGCCTCTATAACTTATCTATGTTTTAGCAACACCAAAATGGGTGCTTAAGAGAATAAAAGATTTACAACGTAACTTTCTATGGGGATCCTCGAGCCAAAATAGTAAATGGGCATTCGTCAAATGGACAACAGTTTGCCTTCCCAAAAAATATGGAGGTGCAGGTCTCTGAGATCCTCAACACAACAATGATGTTATGGGAGCAAGGATATGGTGGAAATGGCTCTCAACTCCAAACACACCATGGGCTACACTTTGGACTGCCAAATATGCAAATAACAGATAGTGAGAAGATTTAATCAGACTTTTGCCCACTGAAAAGGGCTCATTAATATGGAATGTAGCTAGACAACATAGCAACATGATATAGAAGCACAATTTTTGGGAAATTAGAGATGGTAGGAATGTTCATTTCTAGTTTGACTCATGCCAACAAAGACCACGACTCAACAATTTGTTCAAACCTCCACATATATATGATTGGGCACAGCAACAGAAGGAAAAATTCAATCAACACTGGATTCCAGCCCTTAACCAGGGATATAGACAATGGCTAAAAGCTGCGCAAATTATCAGACATGGAACAGAGAAAACCCAAAATGAGATTGACACAGAACTCACGAGTACAAAAATTAGATTCTCAGACAAGAAGGATATTCTAAGATGGTGGTATACACCACGTGGGATTTTCACGACAAAGTAAGTGTGCAACCTTTCGATTAGCAATAAGGATTCAAAAGACCCTATGTGGGATAAAATCTGTTCTCCTTGTATTTGGCCCAAGATCTCGATGTTTCTTTGGCTGCTATGTCAAAGAAGGATACTCACCTAGGAAAATCTAAGGAAAATAAGCTTCCACGAGCCCCCAAGATGCTGAATTGCAACCAACAGGAAGAGACAATAAAAAATCTTATGGACACATGTTACCTTGCCAATAAACTATGGGAAAAAACTGATTTTAGATGTGAAAAAATAGGTAGAGTAATAGGGGATATTATAAACACCATCCATACCTGGGTTATTGATTCTGACAAGAGCAAGTTGCTAAACTCCCTATGGAAAATTATTCTGGCCCTTCTCATTTGGACTATATGGAAAGAAAGAAACAAATGTGTTTTTAAGAATCAATGCACACCTCTAGACAAAATATAGAGTAATTTCTGCAACAATCTCTAGGAAACCTTGACTCTTCAAAAATGGCATGAAGAGGAGCTTCCTACCCTTCCCCAGGAGAAGAACGTTTGCGAGAATTGGTGTCTTCGGATTAACCAAACTCGTGAGCACCCCAACAACCTCTTTCAAAATCCCAAAGCTCTAAGTAAATGGTAGCCTCCTCCCTAAGGAATGATACAATTAAATTTTGACGGAGCCTCTAAAGGCAACCCAGGCATGGGAGGCTATGGAGGAAATTTCAGGGATCATGGAGGCAAACCACTTCTACTATTCTTTGGCTCAATAGGTTGGGACACGAACAATTCAGTTGAATTAGAAGGACTGTGGCAGGGACTGTGCTTAGCTCAACATCATGGATTCTTTCCTATTGTAATTGAAAGAGACTCACAAATCCTTATCAACATAGCCAATTAAATTCTGCAAGGAACACCTACTCACAAAGTGGCCAACAGTTGGAGATTAGTGGCTCATTTAGAGCATATAGAAAAATGGCTCTTAACAAATAGAGTAATCACTTTCCAACATGTCAAAAGGGAAGGCAATAAAGTGGCAAATCTCCTTGAAAATTTTGGGGTGAATATTGAAAGAGTTTTAAACACTAGCTTGTTTGACATTTTAAATGAAAACTCTCATTTACAGGAATGCACTGATCTGGTGCAGAATGATGCAGAACTCCCGGATGCGGGTGATTAAAGGCGCTGGTACAGTACAACAAATGTGGGTTGGCAAGTGGCGTGGCCACATGGACACCCATGCTTCCACCGAGAAGCTCACTGCTAACATTAATGTCATTTTAATGCTTTTTGCAAGCTA
Source organism: Pinus taeda (assembly GCA_000404065.3). NCBI lineage: Eukaryota > Viridiplantae > Streptophyta > Pinopsida > Pinales > Pinaceae > Pinus > Pinus taeda. The sequence goes on from APFE030543447.1 coordinate 21,403, forward strand.
AGGAAGCTTCATTCTGGTTCATAAGATGGCAAATTCGAACTTCCTTTCCCCTGTTCCACCTCCTCTGAATTGCATTTTTCTCCCTGTTGTTGTAGAGCTGAGCTCGCGCACGTCAATAGGGAGACAATGCCAAATCCTTTGCTGTATTGAGATGGTAGATGATGCGCACTTCTCGCAGAGTCTACTTTGCTACTTCCGAACTGTTGCATCGACCTTGAATCCTGGATCTGAACCACTGATTACCGGTCCTCCTGCTTCCATTGGCCATTCAATCCCTGGCACTACTCCTCCTTTTCCTTGTCAGCCCAATTTCAACCGGGGAAACATGCCTTGTCTGCATCACAGGATGCGTTGCAGAAGAGGCAGCAGTAGAGGAAAAGAAATTCACCCCCCCTCGCTGTCCCTCTCTGACTCAACCCCTTCGGAGTCTTCCTCCCCCTCAATGACGACTCATTTCTCGGCTCGTTATCCTACCACCCGTAGCGGTTTGAGGCGTGCTTAGCCAACTGGTTCTCAGAGTACTGAAGAGGCTCCGTAGCATCCTACTGCTTCTATCTCGACTCTGCAACCTAGTCACTCTGGCCAATTCCAGTTTCATTGCATGTTGAAGTGTCCGTGCATTATTGCAACCATTTTAGTAGCTTTTAGAGAGGAGCCTCAAAGCTATGAAGTCTCAGCTCGTAACATTCAGGAGAGGACCAACACCAGCAGAAGAAAAGTCCCTGGCAGCAACTTAGGGACATGCGGAAGCCATGAAGAAGCTCTGGACCGCTCAAGCACAACTCAGTGATGCAATATTCCAGGCGGCTCCAAGAATGTGGACCCAACGAGGAGAGATCAATAGGATGAGGAAGATGACATGGAAGTGTATAAGTGTCTGATTGTGAAAGAACCTCCTCCACGTAATGACACCTAGCTGGTCAAAGTTTTCTTCATGTTTTGAGTTCCCAGCTACCAACCTTAGGGGTCTTTTCTGTTGTTTCTTTTATGAAAATGTTGTTAATTTTGATGTTTTGTTCAACAAACTCTTCCACTATGGAGTTACAGGCTATTACCCCTGCATAGGCAGCAAACACTTCTAGTTTTGGACTGGTTTCCCTGGTGCGGGTAGTCATTTAAGTTATTGGTTGATAAACATGGCATAATTTGAGACTTGATCTGCAGAGTCTGGTGCCTCCTTGTACCATTTTTGTTACATTAATAGAATTATTCATATTTAGAAAAAAAAAAATTGGGTTGAGGGAATGGACAAATTAGACCTCTTTTATCTAATAAAGATTATGAGGGAGCTTTTTGAGTATGCCAAGGATGATTACGATCGAATGTGTAAGTCATGATCACCATATTCGAGTTTGTGTGATGGTGCACAACTTACTTCTTTGCTAAACAATTCTTAGAACCACTGCACTTATAGTAAATCCTCTGAACAAACAAAAAGAGAATTTTATGATATGTTCCAAACCACGTGGGCGTTACTTTATTTATACAAGGGATTGAATAGAAAACATTAAAACACATATATTCTTATTAGGGTTTCTGGTTCACCCAAATTATTTGATTTGAATGGTAAATATCCATTTTCATCATCACATATCGAGGATCTATAGTGCCACTTGAGCTGAATAAAATTAAATAATGGATGTAGGGAATCCCTAGCATCATTCACTGTAAAAAAATTTAACGAAATAAAATGAAAAATGATTGCATCAAAAAGTGATTAAATACAATGTGTGTGCATAAAGCTCCTTTTGATTCCTTTAGTTCCGTAAGATAATTTGACAACACAATTATCAACCTATTCATTAGATAACGTAATTTTGTAACAATTATCAGGTAAACAATGCACTATACTCTTTCGGGCTTTCAAATAGTAAGGAGGTAGAGGCTAAGCCATAACGCATGAACAAAATTCGATCATTGTTGTAGTAAGGGTTAACTATTGCAGCTTACATTTCAATAGGTGTGGCCATGCATGCAGATTTATTTTTTGAAAGATTCAATAACATGACATGTGGCTAAGTGAATTTACTATTGGATATAAGGGTTAGATTCGCATCCAAATCAGTTATGAAAGTCATTCTCAAATTTTGACTTGATCAATGGTGGAGCTTTGGAGGATACAACCGAGATCAATAGTCATAGGCACATAAGGTGATCACCAACTTCGATCCCAGCTCACATCCATTGATGCAATGGAATGCAATTAAATGGAAAATGCAATCCTAATAGAGTATTAAGCAGGTGACTAGACTGTGGCTACCTCGGCTTTTGGCTATCATGAAGTGTGATTGGATTTTGACGAAAAATGTAGAGCATAAATAGACAAAGAAAGAACTAAAAGAATAGAATGGAGCAAATTTTTTATCTCAATATTCAAAATGAGTTAAATAGAATTATATTGGAGATATCAACAATAAATGAATAGAGTGAAATTCGACTAAATTGAACTTACTATGACACATAGAGATAATGATGACACCTAGCATATAATGAGATTAATATCTCAACACCCTCCTCTTAATATCAATTACAGGTAGTGGCACTTACAATGCTTAGTCTCTCTCTTTGAAATTCAAATATATTTTTACCCAAAGGCTTTGTGAAAATATTTTCAATTTAATATTTTGAACCACAAAAAGTACGTAATATGTCTCCATCATTGACAAGCTCATCGATGAAATAAAAATGGGTGTGAATGTGCTTTTTTATGTGAAAGAAATGAATTTTTGATAAATAAATTGCATAATTATTATCACAATACATCGGAGTTGGCCCGTGCTTGACATTTCAAATATTTTCCAATAGTGTTCTAAGCCACACTGCTTGACAAGTTGTTTAACTCGAAACTACACATTATTTTTCCTCCGTTGAAGAGATTGAAATGATTGGTTGTTTCTTGGATGCCCATGGAATCATATTAGTTCCAAAATGAAAAACGTATTGTAAGGTGCTTTTGTGATCATCTAAACTGCTTGCATAATCATTGTTTGTATAACCTGAAAATGAGTCATCTTCACAATGTGTGTAGAGCAAACCATAGTCTAGTGTCCCTGGAATATATCTTAAGTTACTTTTTGCAACCTTCTAATGAGAAATCTTGGGTGATTGCATAAACCTAGAGACAAAAGTAGCTGCAAACATGATATCAGGTGTAGTTGCAGTGAGATATAACATACTACCAACTAGACTTTTATATAATGTGGAACCAACTAGTGGTGCTACATCTTATATGCTCAACTTAGTGCATTAAGCAATTGGTGTATCAGTTGGTTTACAATTGGTCATTTTAAACTTTTGAAGGATATGAGTGGCATATTTTTGTTGACCAAAAAAATTTCCATTAACAAATTGTTGAATTTCAATGCTAAAACGTATTCCATGGCCCCTAGATCAATCACATGAAACTCTATTTCAATTGTTTCTTTGAATTCGTTTAACATCAGATTTCCTATATAAAGAAGATCGTGAACGTAAAAGCAACAATGAGAATTTTACCTTCGTTACTTTTGGTATACAACATTGGCTCATGTCTGCTTCTGCAATGACCACTTTTAATGAGGTAGGTGTCGATGTAACTATACCTTGAGCTCTTCAAGCTTGTTTTAAGCCATACAAATTTTTCTTCAACATGTGCACCGTATGCTCTTGTTCTGGGACTTCAAAACCAGGAGGATGCTCCACATAAAATTCTTCTTGCAATATACCGTTTAAGAAAGGAGATTTTACATTAATTTGATAGAATTTCCATTTGTGTTGAGTTTCTATGGATTAAATAGTCTCACATTGTCTAATATTGCTACTATAGCAAATGTTTCACCATAGTTGACACCAAACTGTTGTGAAAATCCTTTGGCAGCCACCTTTCCCTTATGTTTCTTAATCTCTCCTTTTTCATTCAACTTGGTCTTATATACCCATTTTACACCAATTTTTTTATTTTTTTCTCTTGGGAGATCAACTAATTTCGAAGTCTAGTTCTTCTATATGGAAACAATTTCTTGGTTCATTGCATCAACCCTATGTTTTTATTTAAGTGGTTCTTCAAAATGGGTGGTTAAGATGAAAGAAAGGAAAACATATTCTGCTGATCAAACTCATGCTCCTGCTCATATATTTCTTTGTTTCTTCTCGTTTTCTAATTATCTTTTAATGATGTTGAATCATTGGTGGATTCACTGCTAGAAGTGGTATCATTTTCATAGTGGTATGGCTATTCTTGAACCTACAATCTTGGTAGCAGTGGTGGATAAATAGGATGATTTAAAGTTTCATTAATATGATCATTACCAATATTTATTTCAAGAAATTTAACATCTTTTATTAGAACAAACTTCTTGGTAACTGGATTGTAAATTCTATAGGCCTTTTTCTGCTCATTATAGCCTATGAAAATATATCTTTCAATCCTATCATCAAGCTTCTTTCTTAGATTCTCAGGAACATGTGCAAAAGCTACTAATCCAAAAATTCTAAAGTGACATACATTCACCTTCTTACCATCCCATGCTTCTTGAGGTACTCCATCTTGGAGACTGGTTATTGGAGATTTGTTGAGAACATATACTGCTTTTGAAACTACTTTAGTCCAATATTCATTAAACAATTTTTTTCACACATCATACATCTAGCGATATTCATGATTGTATGGTTTTTCTTTTATGCTACTCCATTCTACTATGGAGTATATCTTGTTGTTTTTCTTATGATGATTCCTTGTTGTTGACAAAAGGATTTCAATTCATTGGAGTTGTATTTTTCTCCTCGGTTAGATATGAGTACTTTCAAAGGATTTCCACTATGTTTTTATGCTTCTACTTTGAACTATTTGAATCTTGAGAAAGTATCTATCTTTTTTTTAGAAAATGAACTGATGTCTTTGTGCTATGATCATCATTTAATGTCATAAAATAAAGACTACCACCAATGTACTATGTCTAGATTGGGCCATATATCCTTGTTTCGACTAGCTCTAAAGGCTCTTTTTCTCTAGGGGGAGATGTGGGAAGGCTATTTGTTCTATGCTTTGATAGAATGGAATTTTCAGAGTTACAATCTTCTTCATTCATAATAGGGAGACCAATGACCATTGAATTTTTCTGAAGATGATGTAGACTGTTGAATGGAATATGCTCATACTTAGAATGCCATAGCTGAGACTCCTATATTCTTGACACATTGTGGGCAAAAAACTATGAGGGATTTTGAATTCTAAGAGACAATGGAAACATCTTAGTCTTGGTTTTTTCAACCTTTTCTATTAGTCTTCAATTGGGAGGTTTTTCATAGATATAACATGTGTTCCTTTGAAATATTGCATCATAAACATGTTCCATCAATTTAACTACACTAATGAGCTTATGCTTCACATGTGGAACATAATAAACATCAAGTATGTATTTTTGTTGATTATGTTTAGTAAGAATAGAGATAGTACATTTCCCTTGAGCTTTAAAATGGGAATTGTCTCCAAGAATAATTTCAGATTTTATGGAAGCATCAGTGCAAGAAATTATATTTTTTTTACCTTTCATAAGATTGTTGTAGCCATTATCAACCAACCAAATGTCCTCGCTATGACTATCTTTAGAAGGATGGCAGAAAATAAACATTGTTTCAAAGGATTCTTCTTGATTGTTGGAGAGATGGACACTACCTCTTTGTTGATATGATTGTTTCTTCCTGCATTCATATTCATAATGCCAAAATTTGTTGTAGTAATAACATCATATATTCAATTCGCTCCATGTTTTTCTTCTTTGTGTTTGGTTTTGTGAAGGTCTCGACTGCTTTGCTACATGATGATGTTATGATATTCCTATACCTCAACCTCGACCTCACTTGTTGCCACCTCTACATACTCTACCTCTACCTCTGCCAAGTGATATTTGTGCTTTGAAAGCTTATTCCTTGTTATCTTCTCCCAGATTAAGTCTTTTTTCATGTGCCAAAAGTGATCCAATTAATTGTCCTACTAAGAAAGTTGTAAGATCTTTGGATTCCAGAATGGTTGTTATGACCATGTCATATTAATTGGGCAGGCTTTCGAGGAACTTTAAAAAATTCTTCTAATCTGTAATGGTTCCACATGTGAGTTTGATCTGATTGACTATTCCCATGACTCATCATTTTCTGGTCCACATTCTTTATGTCAACCATCTTCAAGGTTTGGAACTGAGCTCCCAATATATGCAATCTAAAAATATTTAGTGTATCATTTCCTTGGTACACAACTTTCAAAGTATCTCAAGCCTCTTTTTATATTGATGCGCCAATTATCTTTTCGAAGATGGAGTCATCAGCTGAGTTTTGTATCGAACATTTGGCTCTCTGTTCTTTCTTTCTGGGTTCTGCAACGACATTCCTCTAGTTTTTGTTCATGGATGCTAATTTTTTTTGGGTCAGATACACGTAACAATTTTTCAAGGTATCCCAACAATCGTGGGCTTACAAAAAAGTCTTCATTCTTAAAGACCAAAACTCGTAATTTTTACCAAGCAAAATTAGGGTCTATGGCAAAGAGCTAGAAGATGCCATTTTTTAATGCGAATGTGAGAAATTTTTTTCTAAAATATATTTTTAAAGAACCCTTACAAACTTGATCTCAAATCCAAACTTCATCTCTCTTTTTAACTATTTTTTTTTAATAAATCAACTTCTTTAAATTCCCCTTTTTTTAAAGAGACCTTTAAAAATAATCCAAAACAAATTCCTTTCTAAATCCTTAAAATCCCCCTTTTTATTAAAGGACCCTTGTTAAAAAAGCTTTTAAACAAAAATATCTTTTTTAATACAAGAAGCTCCCTTTTCAATACAAAATTTCCTTAAAATATTTTAAACAAAACAGTATTTAAAAATAAATAAAAATAAAGGAACTCTTTTCAAAAATAACAATTGCCCCTAAAGGTGAAAAAGTACACAAAAGGTATAACATATTTATAACTCGATTATTTTGAAAACTAAATCAGTAAACCTTAAAAAATCTTATTTGTACTAAAGTAAATATTATGTAAAGATCGATAAGGCCAGTGACTCATTCCCCAAGCCATACAATGGGTTTGTCCACTTTAATATCGCTTTCCGAATTTCTATCAAAATATTTGCCCACCCTCTATCATTTCAACATCCATTCACCAATTTATTATCCTTCCAAATGCCACTGATATGTCTTCCGGTCAATGGAATTTTGGTTTCATTTTAAAATGGAGATGTTTGACTACTCTGCAAGTTTCAAATCTAGTAAAAAAATTGTTAGCAAGACATTCGATGTTAGATAGAAATAGTCGACAAATTTTCTTAGTTTAGTTTAATGGAGATAGGAAAATGGTCTGAAATTTTGTTGTTTTTTTATTATTATTAAAAGGTTTTCAAAACTGTTAAAAGGGAAGATTCCAATCTTGTGGAACTTCAAGAAAATTAATATACATTTTTCAAAGATAAGCAACAGGTTAATTGAAGTTCAATATAATATTTATGTATGAATAGGAAATAAAGAATTTAACAATTATCCCATGTTTAAGGCCCAGATTTCCTCGAATTCAATATAATATTTATGTATGAATAGGAAATAAAGAATTTAACAATTATCCCATGTTTAAGGCCTAGATCTCTTGGAAGAAATAGACATACAATTGCTCCATTTTCATTACCTAACTAACACATGCATATGTATTAACTTATTACTAGATGCATAGTGCCATTCACGTGCATTTGACATCAATAAAATATGCCCCATCGTTTAAGAGTGTGAAATTCATTGTTGAAGCTGTAATTTTTAATACACCATTGATCTCTAAAGTGAAATTCATTGTTGAAGCTGTAATTTTTAATACACCATTGATTCCTAAACTACCATGGATATTCCACTGGAAAGTTTTTCACAACTAATTTGATAATATTATATTAAAAAATATGAGATTCTACACTATTGCAATTTTATTTAATTTCTAGATCTGTAGATTTTATTGTAATTAATGTATGCAGGTGAATATAAATTATGCATAAAAGTAAATAACGAATAAAAAAACCTCACACATACATAAGACACAAGATATGCTCTCTGGGAAACCCATTGGGGAAAAACCGAGCTAGAAGGTGAGGTCGCTTCAATCTCTTTCTGTATTTGGAAATATGGTTAGTGATACAAATAAGTAATGTTTGTGGCCCATGGGGTGCTACAGTGCACATATCATCTCTTTATGCTTTACATCCTATCTCTCCAAGCTATATTTTCTCAACTATGGAACAAAATTCTATCGAGAGAATGGAATGCCTCTTCGTCCTAGTGGCCTTGTTATAACACAGTCCAATATCTTACTAGTGGTTAAATTTAACTACATAAATTCTTAAATAGAGTTAAAAAATAGAGCTTTCAAGAGAATTTTACATCACAAACAAGTGGCTAGACCCTTTTCCATGAATAATGGGGGCTGACGCGGAATCCTCTCGAACTATAGGTGTGAAAATAGGATTCTCAACTTGTGAGTGGCATAACTTTTGCATACGGACTCCGATTGACGTGATTCTTGCGTCATTGGAAAGATTTTTATATGTATAATAGAATGAAAAGGTGCTTCACTTAAGTGCTAAATTTTCACCCCAAAAAAATAGTGAATGATGTTTCAAAATGCTCCAGAAAGGTTTCAGGCTCCTTTTCAAAAAACTGAGTCCCATGAGATGATTCCTCTACTTTTTCCACTATAAATGCATCGAGATGGATGAAAACCAATAGAATGATCCAATTTGTATCAAACCTCCCGATTTTGCGAGAATTTTGGTCCCCAAAAGCTTTTACGGAATTAGGTGAGGAAAATTTTCCGCCACCTTCGCTCTCGTGTACCATTTAGCTTTGCCTCGAAGTTGTCTCTTCCACCCAATATTCCAAAGGTATTTTTTCCCTTGTCTTGTAGTTCTGGACCTCTTCTGCAAAACTATATCTTATGTCAAATCTACTTGAGCGTCTGGTTCCAAATCATCCATAGAAGGTAGGACCTATTCCACTTTCTAATCTAGCATGGAAGGCTCATAGAGTTTCAAATTATCTACATTTACAATTGAGTAAATGCACATATATTGAGGTAAACTGATTCAATAGGCATTATCACCCACCTTTTCCAGTATCTCAAATGGACCATACCTTACAACCTTGATTTTCTTACCAAGTACCTGCAACCTCCTCTTGCCCAACTGTAGCCTCACTCTGTTTACCACCTAGAATGTTTTCTCTGTTATTTGTTGATCATGTCTAGCCTTATACTTCACCTACGATTTCCATAGTGTTTGCTATCCCTGTAGATGGATCTGCTTGATCTTCTTTATAGATTTTTTTTAGCACTCAAAGCATCTCTTGTAAGGTCTTCCTTCACTCATCCTTACTGCCCATATGCAATATCCAAAGGTGAAAGTGGAAAATATCCAAAACAAGTTTCAAATGGTAACTTTCCTATAGAAGTATGGACTACTCTATTATAAGAATATTGTATATATACTAGATTTTCATCTCATGTCATTGGATGCTTCTGGTTGTAACCCCTTAGAAGTTACACCAAGGTCTTGTTGACTACTTCTAAAGATGATATTTTTTATAATGTATTTAACCAAGAGGAACTATTATTACTCGCAGTGTTCTACAAATATAAACTGCAAAAAAGTCAATGCAAGAGAGACAATGATATACAAACTGCAGAGATGTAAATATATATCATAAACGAGAGAATGATATAGAACACTATGATATATACAAATCTCGGATGTTTTTACAATACCAGAGATCATAAAACACTAACAACACATTTGAGAAAACATTACATACTTTATTAATAATCGAGACCACATCATAATCTATACACTTAGTTTTTGTGGTGGGTAGTGCAGCTATATACCATTACTGCAGGTTGACATTACATATTTACTTTCGTTTAAACATATAAAGTTGTGTTTCCTGCATTTAAGTATTATGATATCATAGCTGATAAGCCGAAAGTATTGAACTAGATTCAAGTAAGTTAAGGTCCGCTTTTATTTGCACTACTTCCTATATTCAGCGGTGCAAAAATGGATGGTTTTCGATGGTTATAATATTTTTTTTGCTTATGTGATAAATATAAAGCTAAAAAAATTTCCAAACCAAAAAAACGCTTGGGCCTCATCGTCTGTATCAGTTTCAGATCAATAGTCTTAATGCAATAAAGAAAGAGTGCAGAAGTGCCTGACTCTTTCTAAGGAGAAAACAACGCATAGGGCAGTTTTCTGTACATCGCCCTTCCCATGCGCCTAAACATCTTCACCCCTTTGCGTTCGTTGTCTTTCATGCCATAAGTCTTTCTGATGTCGAGTCCATGTTCCCGATGGGCACCACATCTGCAATACTGAAATTCCAGTCGCTGACCAACTTGCGTTGCGCTCACGTAGAACAGAAAACACTATTACTGCAATGCAAGTCCAATTAATTTCGTGCATATGAGTAACCCCAAAAATAAAAATCAAATAAACAGATAGAAATGAGCCCATCGTGGGAATATCGTGCCAATGGAAACGATGGCCGTGCGTGGGTTGCGCAGATCAGTGAAGGCCAGAGACATTGAAAAGCCTCTGGCACGCGAAGCTCAAACGAAAAGAAGCCGAACGAAAAACCTCGGGCACGCGAAACCCAAACGAAAACCTGAGGATTTTTATTTTTTTTAATGATTATGTTTCCTTTAATAAGATTATAAATTTATCATATTACTCGTTGATAGCTACATAGGTAAAAACTAAAATGCCTAGCGCTTCTCCCTCCTCACGATTCTTCATTGTTTATAATTCTTATGCCATTCTCATTAGCTTCAGCAACAGCGAATGTCTATTGACGGCGCTCACCAACCACGACGTAGTGGGCTGTTCTTTTTCACTATTTCTTTCATACGCCGGTAAAAGAATACGGCATTTTAAGCGAACAAGAATAGAAATAAAAACAAAAATTACCCTTAGTCTAACGAGGCTGTACTCAAATTTATGGAAATTCTCGTTATATTTAGAGAAAATCTCACAAAGATTTTTGTAAATCTAAATTAAAGTTGTTAAAGTTCGAAATAAAATTTTAGTTGTTCTAAATGTTTTTAATGGTGCTGAATCCATTTTCACCATCAAAAATATGATTCAAACACTCTCTCCACAATATTTTTTAAAAACTTTTTTTACCCAAATTCCAATGATCTTTAACCGTCCATATAATTCCTCACCATCGTTAGACAGCTCCCCAAAATTATAATCCATGCCAAACGGGAACGCCGTTTAACGGCGTGTATCTGTTTAAACTTTAAATAGTAGTCGTAGCAACTAATTAGAAAAACCAAACGCTAACACTAGCAGCACAAGTTACCTGCGCTTATAGACACCGTCGTCACTCCGTCGATGAGAATGGGGGTAAAAATTAATGTTATCATTTATATATTTGAAGGGAGTGAAATATATTTATGGGTTAAAGTGGTGTAGTGGAAGTTTAGGTTTGCCCAAATATGAAAATCTATTTCCTAAAACATGCATCCATATTTTATTTCATTTATCTTAATTTTTTATCTGAATTTAATTTACACTTTATTGGTTTATCTTATCGCAATTTTTACGAAAACATAAGTTATATTTTTAATCATATAACTCTGTTAAACTATAAATACATACACTTTTTAATAAACAGAATAAATTTAATGTATTTACATAATATCACTTGATAATAGAATTAATTTATTTACCTAATATCACTTAATAACAATACCACTTAATAACAATACGTGAAAAAAATATATTAAATTTAGTCTCAACCGCCTTTCAGAAACCTTAAAAAAACACTATTAAGCACACTTTGATGTGAGAAATCGATAAATATTGTTGAATGGATAACATTCATCCCATGTGTACATAAATGAAAATGAGTTTTTCATCCCATGTGTACATAAATGAAAATGAGTTATTTTATTTTAACTAATGTAGATAATGTTGGGTATACGACCAATAGTCCTACATTGACTAGAAGTGGGGAGGATCATGGGTATATAAGGATGGACAAATATCTCCATTGGTATGAGGCCTTTTGGGGTAAGTCCAAAAGCAAATCCATGAGGGCTTAGGCCCAAGTGGACAATATCATACCATTGTGGAGATATGTGGTGTCCAGAATCCTTACAAGTGGTATCAGAGCCATGCCCCGAAGTTAGCCAAGTGGATGAATC
>APFE030543447.1:40651-52471 GCA_000404065.3 Pinus taeda
ATTCTAAGACATCATTACATCTTTTTGCATCATACTTACGTTTATTAGTTTGTTTTCCCTTTATACAATTTACACAATCACTTAAGTTTGTAAAATCTAAAGTTTGGAGAATATCATTAGACACAAGACGTTCTATCCTTTTCATAGAGATATGTCCTAATCGCTTGTGCCATAATGTTGCAGATTTCTCGCAAGTTAATTTACATTTTCTATTATCTATATACAGTGCCTCTGAATGTGAAGTGTCTATATCTAGAAAATAAAGATTATCATAAGAAGACAGGATACCAGAAGCAAGAAGCTTAGAATCTCGACACAAACTGAAATTTCCATTACCAAATGAACATACATAACCATTTTTGTCCAAATAAGATACAGAAATTAGGTTACTTCTGAAAGATGGAACCACTAAAGCATCAAAACTTAAATAAAATCCTGTCTTACATAATAATCTAAATTTTCCTATGCTTTCCACTTCTACTTTGTTGCCATTTCCTACGTAAACGTAGCGCTCTGCCTCGCTTGGCTTGCGATGGCTTAGGCAACCCTGTATCGACATACTGATGTTAGTCGTTGCACCTGAATCTATCCACCAAGTATATCTAGATACAGAACTTAAATTAAGTTCAGAACAAACTAAAGCAAGAGACACACCTTTCTTTGCCAACCATGCATGATAGTTGGTGCAGAATTTCTTTGTATGTCCTGGCGCTTTGCAGAAAAAACAGTTCTTTTCTTCTGCTTTCGCAGAAGTATCTTCCCTTTTGCTTTTCTGCGCGGCATTGTTTGCAGCTACCTTGGTAGGTCCCTTTTCCTTGGCAGTAAACTTGCGCTTCTTGCCTTTACCCTTAGGATTATATGTTACTACATGAGCACTTTCTCCCTTAGTCATTTTCTGTCTCTCTTCCTCCTGCACCAACTGAGCCTCAAACTCAGGTAGTGTCCACGTCTCTCTTTGACAATTATAAGTCATCTTGAATTGACTAAAGTTAGACGGGAGAGACAGAAAAATGAACTCAATGAGAACCTCATCAGAGATGTCATAATTATGCCCTTTCAAGGCACGTTGCAGTCTTGTGATCTCAATGACATGCTCTCTAACCCCTTCTTTTCCCTTGTATTTTATTGTTTCCAACTTCACAAAGAGTGTACTAACTTCAGTCTTTTTACTCTTTGTGATTTTTTCTTCAAGGGCCTTAAGTTATTTAATAGCGCCTGTCTCTGTATCAGGTATGATGCCTCGAAAAGTCTCATGGATCGTTTGCTTCATCATCATTATGCACATGTGATCTGAATGCTCCCATCTAGCAATATCAGCCTTCTCTTGAGGAGTTACCTCACTCTCTTTATTAGGCTTGGGGCGATCAAATCTCAGTGCTGTGTCCAATTGCATGATCCCTAAGACTAATTTCAGCTTTTCCTCCCACTGTTTGAAATTGTTCCCCATGAGGGGCTTAATCTGACTTAGACTTGACATTATGTTTGGATTTGAAAAATTCAAGAACAAGGAAATAATTTAGATACGATGCATCACGATTTTATCCTTAATCATAATTCTAAAATCTATCTAAAGGCATGTGTAAAACTATTTGCTCCATTAAAACTTTAGCCAAAACACCATTCAGTAATGAAACACCTTTGGGTGCAATCATTTCCTTCAGGCACTTTGGTGTAGTGAATAAAGTACAAACATGCAACCTTTTTGTCAATCTACCTTTGGGTCAGACCAACATATCCATGAACTAACGACCAGGCTAGTCCATGTGTGTTGCAACTTATTTTTTTTTATACATTACCCTTATGCACCAAACAACTTAGCAGGCGCCAACCCTCCTTTGGGAAAGCTAACACCCACGTCCATTGCCAGCACGACATTTCAACTTGTCATGAGTCATCCTTGCAATCGTCTTACAGAGAGCGATTCGTTTGCGAACATCAATGCTTGACTCATGCGAAAACAACACATGTATACTTAAAAAACACCTTTAGTTAGATTCCAAAATTAGTAAGACTTTAGCAATTTCTACAATGATTACCTTTTAGAAATGCTTCAATAATTTATTTAGAGAATACTAAATAATTTATTTAGAGAATATTAAATAATTTTATGGTTGCCATGATTAGCATCATTGTGATAAAATCCGAATTTAGTATTATATCAATAATTAACGTTAATACAAATTTTCAATGCCATAATTAGCATTATTGTGATAAAATCCGAATTTGGTATTATATCAGTAATTAACGTTAATACAAATTTTTATGCCATAATTAACATTATTTTTGATCAATTTAGAATTCAGTATTATACCGTTTAATTGGTGTTAATACCAATTTTAAATAATATCTAAATCCTAATAATTAGCCTAAATATAGCATAATATATATATATTATAGTAATTATAGTAATTATAACCTAAATTATAATTACTATAATTACTCACTATTACTTCTAAATTCTGGTAAGATGGTAAAATAATATGAAGTCTGATTTAGAATTATTTTTGTCGTTCCAATTATCTTGAACCATTATATACATTATACTTCAGCATTATTTTTTGTACATAGTACTTCGTTTATTCAATATGTTTCAGCATCTCATTCTCCGGTGGAACCCTGGCCACTTTAGACGCATTTAGGTTAAAGAATCATTTATCTAAGCTGACATGACATGATATCTACCATTTATAATTTAATACCTATTATGACCCAATACGATCCAAAGATCAAAGCTGTGGCTGTGAGTACTACACTATTTATTCGCACCAATGGATAAACATTCTCGCAGAGGCATGGTCTGTATGTGAGCAGTTGTTAACACCCACCCCCAGCCAAAATTCAAGAAAATAGAAAAAATGTCGAAATTCAGAACGAAAATGGTCCCACGTAGATGTTGTGTATTTCCAACCATGAGACCAATTTTTGGCACACGCACACAGATATATCAGAAATAAATAAAAAAAAAATTGCTATTGTAATTTTCTCGGAGATTTCTATGTCAAGAAAACCAAATTGAACCATAGTTTTTGAACCTCTGAAACAAGATCTTTAAAAAATACACAATTTCTAACTGAATTCTATTTATATTCTATATGAAAAGCCTTATAAACCAGGTACATTCCAGATTAAAAGACCACCTCTCTATAAATATTAACAATGTCCAGATAATTCTACAAAATTGCAAATACATATTTCCAATTATAAGAGAAAGAGAAAATTATTTTCCTAGCACCAAAAGAAAAAATGGACTCTTAAGATTGTTTGCAACAGGGAACTGAAAAAGTTAGGCTTGCCATGCAAACCAGAAACATTGGCCATGAAATACACCGCGAATTATTTTCCTAGAGTACAAAAGCGAGACATTATAGAATAAAAATATCTGCAGTTCTGTCCCGAGACATAATAGAATAAAAATTATCTGAGGTTCTGTCCGGATGGGAATACATACCTAATAGACACAGAGCGCGTGTAAACCAAAACATGGGCCACAAAGACTGGGTCACGTATCTGCAAGCCTATGCGGACCAAGGTGGATATTTATTTAAACCCTAAACTGCAATTTCTTACATACGGGCGCTCTGATACCACTTGTTGGTTTTAATTTGTGGGTTTTCCTAATTACTTTAAACCCTAACCAAGATCTACTCCTTTGTAAGAAAATAAAATTAATGCACAGCGGAACTTACTTTCCATCTTCAAAGGCTCCTGGTCTTGAATTGAGTTATTGGCTCTTGAATCCTTCCAAGAGCTTGCAATCCTTTTCTCTGGCTATCCTTGACAGAGTATCTAGTCTTCAATGGAGCAGACAATTTTTCTGGGTGATTGCAAGCCTTGGAGACTCAGCCCTTTTATAGCAGTGCAAAACCCCAATCCTAGGGCAGCCCAAATTTAGCTGAAACAAGTCTGTCAAGAAATTTGGACAGCCGAAATTTAGCTAAAACAAGTCTGTCAAGAAATCTGGACAGCCGAAATTTAGCTGAAACAAGTCTGTCAAGAAATCTGGACAGCCGAAATTTAGCTGAAATTTATTACTGCTATTATTTTAATCAATTATAGTCGGTCCATTAACAATTATAATTGTTTAACATTATTCTATATGTATTTGTATCATAATCCTTATTTAAATACGTATAATGCCATGACTTAATTACTCACATTATTTGACATATTTTAATCATTACATAAATTTGTAATCTTGCTGACAGTATTTGATATCATAATCATAATGCACGTATGTCCAACTTAATTATTGTAATTAGACATCTCTAAATCCAACATGCATTTCCACCACATGATGCCTGGCATAAAAAGACATGCTATCCACCATTCTCTAATGTAGACAAACATGCTATCAACCTTTTTCTAATGTGGACAAACGATTACAGAGCAATCGATATTTCTTCCTCACAAATTCATAGCTGGCGCAATGCATTTACACCAAACATACATACATCCCTTGTACAAATTGAAATTAGCCGTAGGTGCATCGTCAATTTCTAGCTGGCCTTTCACATTCTAACTCTAGCTGGCCTTTCACATTCTAACTAAATAGGGATAACTGCTGTGCATTCAACGCGTAAGGTCTACCGGATGACTACCTAAGAGATCAGAATCACGAGATCATGTAGCGTCAAATTAGGATTTTGTTTAGCTAAATGAGGGAGGGGTTGTGTTACTTCGCCAATTTTTTTTTTTCTCTCAGCTATGTGGTGGTCAGGTTAGTTAAATCTTACTGTTACATGGAATTTTAGCAACCGAATTGTGTGCTGACTTGGAAGCTTTTAAAGATAATTTATTAGACTTTGTTATGGCAGTAGCAGTACTACACGTAAAACTTTTTTTTTCTCTCAGCTATGTGGTGGTCAGGTTAGTTAAGTGTTAATGTTACATTGAATTTTAGCAACCGAATTGTGTGCTGACTTGGAAGTACACTTAAGGAATATTATGAATAATATTAGGTTAGTATTAATCAATAACATTAGGTTAGTTTTGACAAAAATAAATATTTATTTTTTAATATTATTTTTCAAATATTTGATTTGATCATAATTAAGGTATAACTTTTGTGCCATGTGGATAACTAGTCAAATATTTTTACCATAATTTCTGGATGTAGTTGCAATATTTTTACCATAATTTCTGGATGTAGTTGCAATTATTATACCATGATTTTTAAATATTTGTATATTAATGATTTTTCATTGTCAAGTTTCATAATTAAAATCTTTGAAGGTAGATGATACACAGTTCAATAACTCATTTACTGTCATTTATTCGCCGCCATAAACATTTCCATAAAAAAGAAATAAGATTTACTACCTACCATTATTTATTTATGTGTTCTTCAATACTTTAACATGTAAGAGTAAAAATGTAAATATGGCAACTTAATAGTGATTACTTCTCACCACAAATTTATGCAAATTTAACTTTTTTATTTAGCAATTTTCTAAATATATAAAATCAAAATAAGTATCAGGGACTAGACTACTTTCTAACACTTGTTTACTTGTAAAATCTCGCCCTAGTTGTCTCCTTTGTATTTCATATCACCCTCGTTGTCTTCTTTGTATTTCATATAACTTCTACTAGCTATAATCACATGTCTTTTAAATGTGACAATAATTACATATAAAGATTCTACACTCCGTTGTCTCCTTTGTACTTCACATAACTTCTTCCTCGCTATAATCACGGGTGTTTTAAATGTGACAATAATTACATACAAAATTTGAGTAATGAGGCTGGTTTGTGATTTGCATATAATGTTACTAACACAAATGTATCCTGGCCTTTAACCTTTTATCCGAGAGGGAAAGTTTTCTTACTCACCAGAGTTCTACTTGTTTACTTCTTGGAGTGATCTCCTGTCTCGGATTTGACTTATCTATGATGGAAAGTATGAATATTAGAATCACTGATATGTCAAGCTATAGAGTTTTTCATGATCCGTTGTTTTAAGAAAGCTTTAACTTTCTGCAAGATCCTCACATTCAACATTGTTACGACTTTGCTCCGATTGATACTTGACCTTTCTCTAAACATGCGGATATTTCCTTCTCTCAAATCGATTGGATTACACTTCTTATTGATAATTTATGGATATTAACCTTGTATTTCTTTTTCCTTTTCCTTCCTTTTCTAGTATCTATCTTTATCTGTCTTGGGATAGACTTATTGGAATTTTAAGTTTTCCTTTCAAACGTTCCTTTGTCTTACATCCGGATGATTCTTGGTATTTTTACAACGGTTTTTTTAACCGACTCAAAATTACATCGAAACCATCCATGTGTGGATATAATTGGGAGAGAAAAAAAATCAAATTTATCTGAATTTCAATGGAAATCTCAATTGCATACCGTAGAACCATTAAATTTCCTTTCCATCTTAGCAAAGTATTTATATAATAAAAGGCATTGTGAATTAAGTAGTCATGTCAACCTCCAAATAACTCATAAAACATAAATCCCAAAACTTAACTAGTTATATACTAGCATAGATTCCATCATTCTCCTTGCCACATAAATATGAATTCATAGAAATGATGTTGCAAATTATTGATGTTAGAACCCAAGTACGAAAATGCTTGATACCCTTCCCTCGTATAACATAAGGTGGTAGTAATATGCCAACCCCAGTAATAATAGACCCTCCATGGTGGTTATTTTATACTTCAAAACAAGAACCATAGTAGTAGAAGAAGTAATGCTTCGGCTAAGACTTCCTTCAATC
Organism: Pinus taeda; assembly: GCA_000404065.3. Lineage (NCBI taxonomy): Eukaryota > Viridiplantae > Streptophyta > Pinopsida > Pinales > Pinaceae > Pinus > Pinus taeda. The sequence goes on from APFE030543447.1 coordinate 47,384, forward strand.
GAATATTTAGACAAACTTTCTCCTTCAAATTCCAATGACGTTAATTTCTTCATACCTACTCAAGTCATCTAAGTTTAGTGATGTTGTAAGAGAAGACCCCGAGTATCACTTAGAATATATCCCTATTTCCTATAACAAGGATCACTTGAAATCTCTTTCGTTGCTCCCTAACATTGAAAATCACTTCATTGGTTCCAATATTAACACTTCAATGGGTTATTTTATGAACTTCACATATTAAAAAAGCAGTTCATCGAACATTTTAACATTCCTAAAGAAGATGAGTGTAGTATACTCACACTTAATAACCATAAAAATGAACACAAGAAATCGAGTTCTACTTTGCTAACATTTGATTCAAAAGATTCATAACAATTACCATAAAATCTGATTTGATGTGCTCGTGCTCTAAATAACATATCGTAGTCTCATGTTACATATGGTGTACAAATTCGAAGGGTAGCTTCAATGATATAAATAAAATTGATTGTATTCTCATAAATTCCTAAATAGTTATCAACATTGTGTTATTATTTATAGTTGGATTTATAGGTATGGTTGATTTTACACCGAATTCCAACTCCTATTCAATGAACTTAGAGGGAGATGTGGTACCATGTGGAAGTATCATGTTTACAAAGTATTCATTTTATGGGTGGTTTTGACACCTTAAGGATTAATTATTCCCACGAAGATGTAACACGTAGAAAGAAGATTGACATAGAGTGTAGTATTCATTCTTGCATTTTAGTGTAGTGTAGTATCCATTCTTTCCAAAGGGATTCCCTAGAAAAAGAGTATTTATTATTCAAACATTAGAATATTTACATTGATAAGGGATTCCCTAGAAAAAGAGTATTTATTATTCAAACATTAGAATATTGACATTGACATTGATTGGTAGTATTCATTCATCATTTGCAATTCTACAAAAACAACCATGATGTACAAATCAACATTCACCCTTTCCATTTCCTCTTATGAAAAAGAAAGAAACAATGATTATGCATGTTTCAAGTTCACAAGAAATAATAAAATAAGAATGTCACCTATTAACTTTCATTTCATTCACAAAATATCATATTATCACATAACATTTTCATCCACTAACATTCATTTCATTGAATAGATATCATACCATCACATAAGATTGTCATCCACTAACATTCATTTCATTCACAAAATATCATAGCATAATTTAGAATATAAAATACTTAAAAATACTTTGCTATGGAAAAATACTTTGTACTAATAAAATACTCTACCTTCATAATTTCTTTTTTTTTCATTCACAAAATATCATAGCATAATTTAGAATATAAAATACTTAAAAATACTTTGCTATGGAAAAATACTTTGTACTAATAAAATACTCTACCTTCATAAAAATATTGTTGTGGAAAAATAGGCAAGAAATGCCTAGTAAAACCGTATAAATACACAACAACTTTGTTAAAAGTAAGCTAATGTTATATGCTACTTTAGATTTGAGTTGTACAAGTTGTTGGAGGTTTGGTTCATCATATTATAGTTTCTCATGTCATTAATTTTTCGATTCATGTTTAAAAGGGGTTGATGCACAAAAAAGGAAAAGTTTTCCATGTCATTTGGAAGGTTAAAATGGTACTAGGTGAGAAAATCAAAATGCATTGTCAACTGTCCTTTCGCATCTAAAAATTGTTTTATAATATCTAATGTAGAGGTATACATATGGTGAATTTACCGATGTAATTTAAAATTCATGTAAAGAACATGAGAGATTTGTATCATGCACCAAGATTTGGTATTTCATGTAAATTTGAAGGCAAGATGACCTTAGAGTAAAATGCATGCCCTAGTCTCAAATTTTATCGAAATTGAGTGGTTAAAATTTTAGAAAGTGTAATTGGCGATTTAATGACTATATATAACATGATATTTGAATTTTCATGCACAAACTATTTTTTGTGTGCATAAAGTCTAAAAATTACGTCATAAAAGAAATGGGCAAGCCTGTAGAATTTTTTCTACAAATCAGCTAGCTCTGATACCATGTAGAAATTTCACATGTAGAAAAAACCGATATATGCAATGTCCTAAAGCATAATACTTGTTCTACTTCTACAAAACATTAAACGGAAGCATAATCAAAATCATGAGAAACATCGAGTAGAAACATGCATAACTAATCAAGAGAATTAATCACACATAACACAAGATATATCCACGGCAAAGCACCAGCATAAAACCCCAACCATGTATTATCAATCAAGTGGAAATCCTCTTCACAATACAAGAAGAATTTGCTCTCAAGCTATTCAGTTCTCAATGCACTATGAAGATATGAAGATATGTCTCATGAACCAACCAAGTCTTGTTTATATAGGCTTCCCTATCGTCCTTACGTAGTTTTCTTACGAAATAATAGAAAAAGCACATGCTATTAATTCCAACATACCAAAAACAACCAATGGTCCAACTACATATTCCTTGAGAACACTAGTTCCTCAACCATGCAAAAACGACTTACTAGAAATAGTTAAGCATCTGATAGTATACTATCCCACATCTGATCCCAACTGGGTCTCTGACATAACTGACATGCAACAGTTATCCATGAGTGAATCCTCAGTTATCTAAAATAATAGTTGTCACATGCATGCAATCACTAACAAGCTTTATTTTATTATTTTAACAACTTGTTAAAATAATCTAACTGGACTTGACTAGTTAGAACTAAGTTAACTGATTTTCTCATTATAGAACTCATGCTTATTTCCTAAATCAGTGGAGGAAACTCATGTGCATGCTCACAAGGACTTCAAATTTGAATTTCCTTAATTAATTAACTCAACTGTATTAATTAATTAATATTTCAAACTGTTGTTAAGACCAAAACTAATTTTACTTCCCATAGATAGACTAGGGACTGCTATAAATAGGAAGGGACCGAGAAATGCTATTTTTAGAACTTTCTATTTTTAGCAGTTTCACCTCTCACCCAATGTGGCTAATGACCTCACTGGCCAAACTTCTATTTTCAGACATGTTATTTTTTGGCATGCTATTTTTAGTGGGTCTATTTTTAGCAGATTCTAAATTTATCATTTCTTGTTGCACACTTTTCAACAAAGCCAAACTGCACTAAAATGCATGTGCAAGTAAAAAAAACTCATTCTATTTGAACTTTTTAAATGTTTTTTTACTCATTCTACATTATCCTATATATTTAATTTTACATTTTCATTCATAAAACACCATGATATGCCAAATATGCAAGAGATGCCTACTAGAACCTTAGAAATACACTACTTATTTGTAAAAGGTAAGTCAAGGGTTGTGTTATACCTTATATTTGATTTGTGAAAGTTTTTGGGGCATGGTTTATCATTTTATAGCTACTAACGTTGTTAATTTTGTAGTTTTGAGTTTAAGTTGGTTTTTTATCCATGAGAGGGAAAGTTCACCTTGTCATTTAAAAGGTCAAAACTATACTAAGTCACAAAATTGCCTTGTTGTTCTAGCCTTAGTGTAGATCCAAATATTGTATTATAACTTCTGATATGAATTTAGATATTTTTAATATTTACCTATGTCATTTAAAGTGAAATTGAAGACTACGAGATGTTGTTTTCATGCAACCATATTTGGGATTTAAAGTAGATTTGAAGGAAAACTCACCTTAAAGTAAAATGCATGACCTAGACTCAATTTTAACCTAAATCGAATGTGTAAAGTTGATGCATTTAGATATTTTTTATATTTACCTATGTCATTTAAAGTGAAATTGAAGACTACGAGAGGTTGCTTTCATGCAACCATATTTAGGATTTGATGTAAATTTTAAGGAAAACCCACCTTAAAGTAAAATGCATGACCTAGTCTCAATTTCGACCTAAAGCGAATGTGTAAATTTGTAGGTGTATGATCCGGATTTAAACAGGATCGCAACAAAATATAGAGATAACCATATAAACAAAGATGCAGCGGAAATAATACTTCATTTCATTAATGGAAAACACTGAAATATGATTACAAACAGAGTTGAAAATAAACCATCTAGGGCGATGGCTGCTTATCTCTGAGAAGAGATGTGGTTGCTACATGCCTCTGAATTGTTCCCAACTGTGTTACAATGAGGCTCGAAGGCCTATTTATTATTGAGAAACAATGGAAAACCCTTAAAATTCCAAAACCTACCCCTAGAAGATGAAACACCAAATTGTGGGCCCCGTTTTGGGTAAATTGGTACATCAATTTCCCAAGGTCGTAACTTTGGCATACGATCTCCGTGTGACGCGTATGATAGCTTGTTAGAAAGATCTATTCGAGAACTACCACTTTTGGAAGGGAAACCTCGATATAGTGACCCATGTTTCCCCCAGATTTCCCAAAAATCGTCGTTTAGGGCCTCAAAACGGCTCCGGAAGTTTAGGACCCAAAAAACTGCTAAAAATAGTAAACTGTGCTATAATTTAGAAAACTGAAAATGCTGAAAGAGACAATTGTGGGGGTCCAAATGGGACAGGTGGGTGGCCACCAACATCCACCTGGATCATTCCTCCCCCCTTAGTAAGCAATGGTCCCCATTGCGTTGAGTTCCTCCATCTACTGAGCTTGTTCTGCACTGTCTGATGTGTCCAGTAATGCTGGAAAGCATGGTCGACGACAGTCCATATTGAACACTTGGTGCAGGTGAAGGAATGGAGGAATGTTGTGCTCCAAAGCATTGTTCCCCACAGGCTTGGTACTGCTATAAGGACCATGTTGGAGTGGTCTGAGCTTCTGATGGGTTCTGGTAAGGCATTCTTTTTGTTGATGCAACCAGACTTTGTTGCCCACCTGAAGATTATGTGGTACCCCTGTGGGTGAGGAGAAGTTGTTCCTGTGTTTTGTCATGACCGTATTCCTTTGTTGCTGCTGCAGTGTGGAGGAACCCTTTGCGGGGGTCATGGATGTAGCAACGATCTTCCCCTTACTTTGGGAGTGAACCATACAAATGAATTTCCTGGTCTGTGAGATCAGCTTGCTACCTTTCTTAGCAGTGATCAAAGATGTGGCGGTAGGTGGGGCTACCTCTGGTATCCTGTATAATGAATTATTCAAAGA
>APFE030543447.1:88002-99579 GCA_000404065.3 Pinus taeda
ATCTTTCTAACGAGCTATCATACGCATCAAACGGAGATCGTATGCCAAAGTTACGACCTCGGGAAATTGATGTACCAATTTACCCAAAACGGGGCCCACAATTTGGTGTTTCATCTTCTAGGGGTAGGTTTTAGAATGTGAAAGGGTTTCCATTGTTTCTCAATAATAAATAGGCCTTCGAGCCTCATTGTAACACAGTTGGGAAGAGTTCATAGGCATGTAGCGACCACATCTCTTCTCAGAGTTAAGCTCCCATTGCCCTAGCTGGTTTATTTTCAACTCTGTTTGTAAGCATATTTCAGTGTTTTCCATTAATTAAATGAAGCATTATTTCCGCTACATCTTTTTGTATATGGTTATCTCTGTATTTTGTTGCGTTCCTGTTTAAATTCGGATCAATGTAATTTGTGATTTTTCACCTATATATAACCTTAGACTAAGATTTTGAGACAAACAACTAGATGTTATGCATAAAGGCTCGGAATTACCTAGAAAAATCAAAAGCAATTCCAAGCTACACTAGAAAGCATGTCCACGTCTCAAAAAATCATTTAGTTTTAGTGTTTGAAATTGTAAATTCTTTCCTTTACCCTTTAACATCATACTTTATACTTCATTTTTCATTTCTAGTCATGAAAGACTATGATTTAAAAGAATTGTAAGGAGATTCCTAGTAAAACTATAGAAATGCATAACCTATTTGTAAAATGTGAGCTATGATTGTATTATACCTTATATTTGTATTATGAAAGCTTTTTGGCATGTGATTTATCCTATTATTCCCGTTCATGTTGTTAATGTTTGCAATTGCGAGTTTAAAAAGAGTTGCAATGCAAAACAGGTAAAGCTGAAATTGTAATTTGGAATGTCAAAATTTTACTTAGTGACCAAAATAAAATGCACAATCTAACTTTCCTATAGCTCCAAAAATTCGTTTTATAAGCTATAATAAGGATTTAGATATATGGTAAATTTAAGTATGTAATTTAAAGTTCTTTTTAAGAACATGATAGATTTATTTCATGCATTCAGATTTGGGATTTCATGTAAATTTGGAGGAAAAACTACATCATCGTAACGTTAATTCTTGTTTACCCTAATTTCACTTAATGGAAAAGTTGTTATTGTTCCACATATATTACCTCAAGATCTATCTAACAAGGGGTATAAAAACAAAATATGATTCCTTAAGGCCAGTAAAATGTCATTCCTTTTATTACATGGAAATGATAGGAAGAAACCATACTTGGTCATTCTCATGTATTGATGCATATTACATATGTAATCTTGCAGCTAAATGTCGCAGTCCTAACTTATATATCCTACTCTATCTCCCGAGGGAAGAGATTGAATTTTAGAATGGCGAGGGTTTACGAGAGGGAATCAGCGACCGAGCTCAGTGAACGAGCTGGAGCGAGCAATAATGGAGGTTGCGGAATGGACAAACGAAAAATCTGCCAAAGGTATGGTGAAATTACTAAGGTTTTTGCAAGCTAGAATACTGCGGTTCTATGATGCAGATCATGATAACCAGCGGTTCAAGCGATCGCCATCGAGACTGAAGCAGACACCTTTTCTCTTGTTCCGAGGCTTTGTGCATAGATCCAGCTTGAGGCTCATCACTACAGCCATCCGTTTGATAGATCGACCTCTATTAAGGTCAGATCTGGAAACTTTTCTTCGGGGAGATCGAGATCTTGGAGCAACAGTCAGTGCAGTATATGGGATCGACGCCGCTGCCCTGCAAATGGTTTTTCAAGACACATATCAGGGTTTCTATGGGCATAAATTCTTGATGAATGGTGACGGAGGAAGTGGATTTGCGGAGGCAGAGATAGCTAGATCTTTGGAGCTAGGAGGCATACCCATCGAATCTGCTGTCGGAGGAAAGAAAGGGGGGCTGCATGGTACAGATCTGCTCTCCCCTGTCCACAAAGACAGCAGATCTGGCTGATCCATCAGAGGGTTTGCAGATCGCGAAAGGCATTTGGCAAAATGCCTCAACAAAAGCCCAGATTTGGAAGATCCCCGACAACCAGAACACAAGGAAACCACAAATGCCACCGCTACAGGCAGAGCAGGAACTCAGCTAGATGGCAATCATCAGGTAACAAAAACTTGTTTTCAGATTTTCATAAAAACTCTAGAGACGAAATCCTTTTTAGTATGGGTACAAGCAGAAAGTACTGTGTTGCAGCTGAAGCAGCAAATCTGTGCTTTGACTAGATACCTTAGACATATCCAACACCTACTAAATGGCAGATGGTCTCTCCAAGACAACAAAAACTTGGGAAGCTATGGGATCAGCCCAGGAGAAACCATTGTTTTAAACCTCAGACTGAGGGGAGGAGCCCCACCTCAGGGTCAGAAAAGCAGCTCAGGAGGGGAGAAGGGGAAAAAGACTGCATCTCACCATCAACCCAAAGGAGGGATCTCATACAAAAACATCCTCCAGGGCAATAAAGATTCAGGATCTTCTCCAGATCAAGGCAGGTATACTCCTAGGCCATATATCGTATATCAGTTAGGGAAAACCCCAGCCCTAAACTTTGACTCTACAGGGCTTGATGCTTTCGTAAATTCCTATGAAACGCAGGCCCTAATCTGCCGGTTTAACATTTTCTAGCCGAAACCAATGGATCTATTGCATTGGATCTTCACCACTTGGACCATCGAATGTGACATACATTTATGCTCCAAGGGTTTTTTCATAGTTAGATTCGCATCCTCGGAAGACAGAGAAAAAACCATCAGCAATGGGCCTTGGTTGTGGGGAACATCGAGGCTATTCATGGCCCCATGGTTTCCAGATTTCGATCCAAACACCATGACTGTATCCAAAGTGCCGGTTTGGGTCCGTTTATTCAACCTTCCCCTCCACTTTTGGAGTGAACAAGTCTTGGAAGGAATTGGGAACAACATAGGGAAATATATCAAAACAGATCTGGAGAGAATTGATGAAAGGCTATACACCTTTGCTCGCATTTGTGTCGAAGTAGATCTCAGCAAAGGGCTGCCAGACAACATACGACTTATTTATAAACAACAAAACTGGCTGCAAGCACTAGCCTATGAAAACACTGCTTTCAGATGCAGGTTCTGCAGGCAGACAGGACACCTACAAAGCACATGCCCAGAAGCAAAAAAAGTAGACAGCAAAAAGAAGCAGAAAGGGAATCAGAGGAAAGGATGGCAATTTCCCCCCCCTGACTCAGATGATGAAGAATCAGAAGCAGAAGAGGACGACACTTTCGCAGAGAATGCAGAGGTATTCAAAGAAAAGGAAACTAAGGAAGAAGCTACATCAGCAAACAAGGATACAAAGAACCACCAAAATCAGGCAGAGAAGACAAACGAGGAACAAAACATGGGAGGGATCAAATGACATCACCACTCAGATACTTCAGACTCAGACAAGGAAACAGGCTCACAAAAAGCAGATACACAGTTAGTCATTGCTTCGATCGAGCCCACTCAAGGAGAGTGGCGAAAGGTTGAAAAGAAAAAGGGGAGGAAAACTTGAAGCGTGATTTTTACTCACTGTCGGAATTCGGTTTTTTGCCTTTTTCTTTCTCTCTCCTCTCTTCTCTATTATTTTTCTTTCTTTATGCACGTTAGTCTTCTAACGTTGCGCGGGGTGCGTTTGCACTCGTGCCCATATGGGCAGCTTATGGAATGCTTCATTGCATCTGCTAGTGTAACTTTTCATTAATTTTTTTAATAAAAGGTTACCATTTTTTTCTTTGGAAAAAAAAATATCCTACTCTATCTCCCAAATATTTTCACTTACAAACATTCATAAACACACAAGGATGATTTCTTGCCTCTAATGAACTAATATTAGTATGAAATAAGATCTAATCACAATGGAAACATCATGGTGTCATGTAACATAACATTTAGATAGGGAAAATATATTGGTTATTATATATGAATCAAAAGTACAATAATAAGATTACACCTTTTAGTGTTAGGTGTTGTTCTTCGATCAGTTAACCTTCCTCCTTCCTTAACTCACTCACAAAATGAGATCATATATGAAGCACATATGTACTTGTGGAAATCCTCCAACATAACAAGGAAATTAAGTTACATTGTCCTCATTTTCCACCTTTGAGAGGGTTTGATTACATAGGTTCTTCCTAGATCTAGAAGGATGTATCGAGACACTTAGGGCTAAGAGAAGTTAGGTTTTGTGGAAATGAATTGGGTGCATAAAAGTCATGTATAGAATTAATGGAATGTGAACCAACCAATTACAATTCAAGAACAAATTTTCATGCTCAATGGCAATGGCAATGGCTGTGTTTTTTGCGTCATCGACAAATTCTCAAAGATGGCCATAATGGCAACCTTCAATAAGAATATCACAACAGAAGCCACTGCTAAACTCTTTTGAATGAGTGTGGGTACACTTAAATATCCCATAGTCTATCATCTCAGATCGAGACAGCAGGTTCCTTACTACATTTTGGTCCAGTCTTTCGTCAATGCCAGACACCAAACTCACTAAGTCAACAAATTTCCATCCCCAAACTTATGGCTAGACAAAGGTCATTAATAGGACGGTCGTACACATTTTTCACATGTATAACTCAAACCATCCATGCACATGGGATGAGAACCTCCCATATGTCCAGCACAGCTATAAGCGAGCTCTCCACAACTCGAATGACCACAACCCTTTCCATATGGGTTTGGGATTCCAACCACTATGTCCCATTGGTGTGGCCATACCATTTGCAGCTACTTAGGTAGATTCAACCCATGTCTGGTCTTAAGCCAACAAGGAAACAACTTCATTGAGAGCATTCAGCACATCTACCAATAGGTCCATTATATATTGGATAGAGCCAATTCTAAGTACAGGCAACGTCATCATCAGCATTGGGTGTCACACAAGTTCAAGGTGGGTGACAAAGTTTGGTTACATTTGGAGAAGGAGCGCCTAGGTGGGCCCCACCGCAAGCTTCGCTCATTCTGATATGGGTCACACACCATCACCAAGGCAGTAGGGGATAATGAAATTGAGCTCAATATTCCAACATTCATTGGTCTGCACCCAATGTTCAATGTGGACTGCCTTCGGACCTACTTTCCACCATTGTTGGACACATCTGACATTGTAGATCAACTCACACCAACAGAGTTAAACCGAAACCACATGGAACAAGCCAGAACTGATTAGATCATGGACACACACATCATGCGCACTTGACATAAAAGAATCCAACTACATCGAGCTGTCAAAGCAGGCCAACTCCACCAGGGAAATTGGCTCACTAGGGACTAAGTTCACCAGACGTTTCCCCATCTCATGGAGGAACTCAACGTAATGTGGACCATTTCTTCCTAAAGGGGGGGAATGATCTGGGTGGATATTGGTTGCCATATGCCTATTCCACTTGGACACCCACCATTATTTCTTTACATTTTTTAGTTTCCTTAATTGTAGCACAATTTACTATTTTTGGTATCTTTTCAGGTCCTAAAATTCCAGACCTATTTTGAGGCCGTAAATGTCATTTTTTTGGGAAAACCACTGGTGGAAAATGTGAGTTTCCAACTTGGTATTTTCTATTGGAAACTATATTCCTCGAATAGCTCTTTCTAACAAGGATTGGTGTGAGTCAAACGAAGATTGTATGCCAAAGTTACAACCCTGGGAAGTTGGTGTACCAATTTACCCAATGGGGCCCACAATCAATTTACCCAATGAGATGATATTATGTATAATTCTATAAATGGTGATAATTTGTGAGATATGAAACCCAACAATTGCATACGTATAATCCTTTACATTGACTCAAATCTTCTCCTTTAGGGTTGTTGACAGTTCCCAAAAGCATAGGAAAATGGAGGAGAGTAATGAAAGCCTAAAGAAATTAGGTTGGAGAATCTAATTCCAATTCCTTGTTAGATGTCAAAACTATCTCTCTAAATTAGTTGAGTTTAAGTTAAGTTTAACTCTAGTCATTTATTACTCATGTTTCCAATGTAATCAAAACCATCTCTCTAAGTGTCCCATTTTAGTTTGAGTTAGATGAGTTTAAGTCTATTTTAACTCCAGACATTTATTACTAATGTTTTCAATATAATCTTATTTAAGTGATTTGAGCAAGTCCTATGCTCCATATTTTGTTCTCTTCAATTTTTGTCATGGTATTAGAGCTTTACTGGGTAAGACTCTTTGACAGAGCAGCAAAGATCAGAGTAACATGTGTAAGCCTCTTTGAGAGAGTGGTAGAGGTGAGTGAATAGAAAGCGTAAACCTCTTTGAGAAAGCAAAAAGAAAACAAAGAAGCCAGCTACATCATGGCAAAAGTGAAACATATTTTTTTTTTTAAATTAATGCTTTCCATGCATTAAAATGCTGGAGTTAGTAACTCCACTAAAACTAAAACATCAAGAAGAGAAAGCGTTTTAATCGAGCTTTCCTCGCATCCTTTTTAAATTACTTTGTTCTCTTCAATTTTTGTCATGGTATTAGAGCTTAACTTGGTAAGACTCTTTGACAGAGCAGAAAAGATCAGAGTAAGATGTGTAAGCCTCTTTGAGAGAGTGGTAAAAGTGAGTGAAGAGAAAGTATAAACCTCTTTGAGAGAGAAAAAAGAAAACAAAGAAGCCAGCTACAGAAAGGCAAAAGTGAAACAGATTGATTTTTTTTTGAAAATTAATGCTTTCCATGCGTTAAAATCAATGCGTTAGTAACTCCACTAACACTAAAACATCCAGAGGAGAAAGCGCGCTAATTGAGCTTTCCTCACATCCTTTTTAAATTAGCGTGGGTTAGTTGTCATGGATAGTGTGTTAGGGCACTAATGCTGCCCTTGAAGATCGATAGAAGCGGGCCCTTGTTCAACGAACATAGCGGTAAGGTAACAAAATTCAATAATTTGTTCTTTAAAAGTCCGCAGCCACCATTCTATATGAAAAGTCAACAAAACTTATTTCAAAGTCTGATCCTCTTATATAATTGTATCTTTTTGAACGCTCACGTTAATGAGTTTCAAAGTTTTTAAAAGGTTCTCTTATTTAAAAAGAAGAGGTGCATGGAATGTTTTTTCTAAAGGGGCTTATATAATATTTGAAATATGGTGGTATTGCAAAAGGGCAGTGGAATTTTTTTTTAGAAAATATATTGAAGTTTATTTTAAAAAGGAATTAAAAAAAAGATGTTGGGAATCAAAAGATGCAAAAGGATGTGAAAAGGAATGATAGTTTATATGTGAGGAGTTTTTTCTTTATTCAAAGGAAGGATTTTATTTGAATTTAAAAATAAAAAAACAAAAAAGTGTGAAATTTTTTTAAAGAAGGTTTACTAAAGAGGCATAGTTGCTATATTTCAAGTTTGATTTATCTGTTATGTTGCATTCTATCAGCGATCAAATGGGCAAAGCCAAGAGGTTGAGAAAGCCAAAGCGACTAAAAGATATGTTAGAGATATTTTTAGATTTGGAAGTGAAAAGGCAAAATGATGCCTTTGCATTGAAATGCATAAAAGAATCTATCGATGAGAGCGTTCTTCCCCTCATTTCAGAAGCCAAGACAGCCAAGGAGGCCTAGGATACCCTTGAGAGGTGTTTTGGTCCAAGTGGGAGTATTGAAGTTGAAGACGAAGGTGGATCTATAGCAGCGGATCTACATCCATATGAATGGATTGTCGAAACCCACTATGCTCAGTCACACATGGATGATGTTTGTGAAGAATTCGCAGAAGAAAGAGAGAAGGAGCATGTAGATGCTCATTAACCCCACTATGCACAGCCACAAGTGGAAGGAAATTTGGTGATTCCTGCAACATAGCTTGCTGATGAAAATATGATGATTCCAACAATGGACCTTGCTGATGAAGGTTTGGTAAATCCATTAACAAAGATTGCTAATGAAGATTTGGTAAATCCAGCAACCGAGCTTGTTGATGAAGATTTGGTAAAACCAACAACAGAGCTCGCTGAGGACAATGAAACTGCCATTGTAGTAGTCAATGCTATGGTGAATACATCAATTAATATTTCTAATGTAACTTTTGATGAAGAATTGTTGGGTAATGATGAAAGGTTGTAGGTAATGCAACAAAAATAACATATTTACATGATGCTATTTGGTGAGACAGTGGAAGACTCCCTATTTGCAGTAGCGAAGGTTAGTAAAGAAGTCGAAGAGAGAGAGAGACAAAAATAGAGGAAGAGGAAAAGAAAGAAGCCCATAAAGAGAAAACAAAGATAGATGTAGAAGCAAAGTTGGAAGTGCAACAGAAGGAAGCTCTCATTACAGAGCAGAAGGAATGAAATCAATGTGGTTAGATAAATATTTTTAATTCTAACATTGATTTCGAGTGTGCAAGTACAAAGAATGATTTTCAAGAACAGTTAAATTTTCTTGAAGCATGGATTGGAACACCATGTCTAGATGAAGTTTGCATAGTCACTGCAGAAATGATCCTTGAAGAAAGTTTTGATGGTGAACAAATTAATGGAATTTTCAAGTATTGGAGTCCTAAAGAAATATTATTTTATTATAATCTTATGTTGCAGTAGATTGATGATGAAAAGAACACTATATAAGATAATATGTGGCAACAACCCACATTCAAGTCGGCTTTTGAAGAAGTCCAAGGTATGCTTAGATGGTCAGGAAGAATGGAAGACCTACACCAAAAAATGAAGAAATTGAGGTTTGTTGGATACAATAAAGAGAAAAAGTTGAAATAATTTAGAGGCTATAGGATCTGGAAAAAGAGAAGAAGAAAAGTTGAAATCAATTTTTGAATTGTAAACCTAGCTAAGACATAGACCAGCAGGTGTCTTAATTGAATTTTTTATGTGGTTGTAATTAAGGGGGAGTGTTGGAGAATCTAATTCCAACAACCTTTTACGTGTCAAAACGATTCCTCTTAGTGTCCCAGTTTAGTTTGAGTTAGTTGGGTTTAACTCTAGTCATTTATTACTGAGGTTTCTAATGTAATCTTATTGAAGTGATTTGTAATATTGAGAAGACAAAGTTCTATGCTCCACATTTTGTTCTCTTCAATTTTTATCAAAAAAAAGCACTCAAATGAGAAATTTTGTCATGAAGTTGAGGAGGTTGAAGACAAGGAAGTTACAAGCCACATGAATGAAATTGTTGATGGCCCATCTGAAAATGATCAAATATGCATGTCAGTAATGAAGACAAAAGAAATGAATCAAAACCCTTGTCTGTAAAAGTTAAAGAAACCCCAGTTGGTGCAAAAAATAAGGTTTTTGGTGCATTCTACTCGAAGTCCATGGAAGGAGGGAATTCACGGGGAAATGGGCATCGGTTGGGGTTAAATATGCCAAGGACAAAGTGACTGGAGGGTCCAATGTTTCTTCAGATGAAAGCAATTTTGCAAGTAAGGCTAAAAACCTATGTTACTAAGGGCATGGGAATTGTAGTTATGTATTTCACGATGGGAATGCCCATGTGGGAGACTGAGGTGTTGGCTAAGAATGATCCACTTGTTAATATTACAAGATATATCCATCGTGCTGCTTTGAGAATATGCTTTGTTGTGTTTGGTAAGGCTACTAAGATGGATCAGGGATTAAAGGAGGCACTAACATTTTATATTGGAAGTGGGAGTGGTAGGGAATTTGATATTGGAAGGGCATCACAATTCATCTTTAGAGCAGGAAGGTAACATCTCTGCCTCCCATGTTTATTTCTATATTTTGTTGAACCTTGACTTTTCTCTCCATCTATATAGAAAGGATTTCATGTGCCAAAATATTTGTGAGTTGGGAGGACCCTTTCTTGTTTGTTTCAATGGTTCATTAAACTAGAAAAAACCAAATTAAATAACTGATTTTGAAAAGTCTAAAAGAATGACACAAGTAAACACAGGATTTTACGTGGTAAAACCTTGATAATGTGTCAAGGAAACATGCACAGGGTAAGGGATTGGATTCTTTATTAAATAAAAAATAATTCTCTGTGATTACAATAGTTTGGGCATTCATCAGTTTTATAAGAGCGTCCTCCGTTACATAACTACAGTTTCAATATAAAATTAACTTGGCAGTAATTAATACATTTTCTCTATGCATTGTTATATAATTCATTGTCAAATTTCAACAAACTTCACCTTGACAACAATTTTCCTAATCCCTTGCCCATGCCCATTCATCATCTCTTCTGCAAGCCAAGAGAAACCAAACACCATCGTAGTTTCTCTACTGGAACTGGCTTCATGAATATGTCTGCATAATTCTCCCATATATGGACCTTCTTTAGAGCTAATTTTTCGCCATTGATCACCTATCTCAGAAAATGATACCTTACATCAATGTGCTTGGTCTTGCTTTGATAAGTTGGATTCATAGCCAAGTGAATAGCACTCCGACTGTCACAGAGTACATTCACTCTCTCCCGCTTCTTTCCAATCTCATCAAGTAGACCCTTTAACCAGATTGCTTCTTTACTGGCATCTGAAGCAGCTATATATTTTGTTTCGGTAGTGGTCAACACAACTGTTTCTTGAAGCTTTGAAATCCAACTAATTGCTCCACCTATAAGAGTAAAAACATAACCTGTAGTAGATATCCTTTTGTCAAAATCACTTGCATAATCAAAATCCACATATCCGTAGACTCATCCTTCACTACCATTAAAGATGATGCAGTGACCACTTGTGCCTCTTAAATACCGAAGCACCCATTTCACTCCTCACCATTGTTCTTCAGCTAGATTTGCCATGAACTTGCTGACAACTCCATCTGCATGTGAAATGTCAGGCCTTGTAGATACCATCAGATACATTAAGTTGCCTACAACATTTGCATATGGTACACGAGACATATACTACTTTTCTTTATTAGTTCGAGGACTCAAAACTAAAGAAAGCTTAAAATGGGAAGTTAGAGGAAAATTAACAAGTTTCACATTGTTCATATCGAACTTTTTAAGTACTTTTTCCATGTACTTCTACTGTGATAACTAAAGCTTACCAATTTTCTTATCTCTGTTTATCTCCATGCCCAAGATATTTTTTGCTGCTGTAAGATCCTTCATATCAAATGGCTTAGAGAGCTGAGCCTTTAACTCGTTGATCTCATCCATGCTTTTTCTTGCAATAAGCATATCATAATGTAAACTTTGAAACGAGAACTATAAACTCAAAATGAGAACTCTGCTAAAAAAACCCCGAAAAAACATGAAAAATAGTGCTAAAAACGAAAAGTGTGTATACTAGAATGATGGTTCTTTTTTAAGGGTCAATTTTGAACATGTTTTAAAAATAGCAGTGAGAACGAATTTTTTGTGCAAAAATTGTGCAAAAAACAGCCTGAAAATGAAAAGTACTAATAATGGAATGATAGATTTTTTTTTTAGGGTCAATTTTCAACATTTTAAAAATATGCACGTAAAACCGATTTTTTATGTGCAAAAATTACACAAAAAACACCTTCAAAACGAAAAGCGTTGATGCTAGAATAACACTTTTTTTTTTTCTTTTTTTTTGGAGGCAAATTTTCAACATTTTAAAATAATGGTGTAAAATATTTTGTTATGACTCCAAAAATCATTAAAATTTCAAAAAAATAACGAAAACAT
>APFE030543447.1:115094-132319 GCA_000404065.3 Pinus taeda
ATAATAAAAAATCACCATCAAACCAAAATTTATATTTCCAAAATTTTAAACCGCCCCTAAATGGATTAAATAAGAAAATTGATTAGCACTATCATAATCATTATATATCTCTAAATCAAACTATTTAAATCATAACGGATAATCCGTGAGATGGAGAAAAATTTGCAACCCTGACCCAATCATATATTCCTGAATATACAATGATATATGAAAATATCTCAATGTAAACAAATTTCATATTCAATATAAAAAAATTTGCAATAGTGTACATGAATATACACTAGCTCAATCATATCCAGGAATATGCAATGATAGATGAAAACATCTCGATATAGTCACTATTTCTTCGACCGAAAAATGGAATTTCATCCAAAACAGTCTTTTGTCCGCATGTGAAAGACAGGCGTTACTCTTTTTTTGGAGAGAAAAAAAAAAGCAGAAATGCATCCTATTAAGATAATATAAAAGCCATCATAAGAAACATAATGGTAAGCTAATAAGAGCCATCATAAGATACATAATGGGCGGTCATCATAAGATACATAATGATGGTATATGAAGTGATTTTCTAAGATGTTTGAGAAGTATCTGAGGGCAGATGTTCAAACAAGTCTCAACAAACAAGTCTCAAAAAGCAGACAGTATGAAACATATTCCATCACATTTAAAGCAGTATTAAGGTATACATGTTCCAGTGCCAACACCAATTTTCAAAAAGCAATATTAAAATATACATGTCCAGTGTAAACACCAATTTTCAAAAATAGATACCATTGAGATGAGACAATCCCGAAGCTAAATGGCCGGCTGATTTGAAATTGAAAGACAGGCGTTACTCTGTAAAAACAATTTTTATTTAATCTCCACATTGTTAAGACTGCAAGCAATGTAGAAAATTTATTCAAATATATAGCAAACCGCACTCAAATATTTGACTGCTCATCTAACATTCTGCTACTAGCGATTATGGTTTTGATGATTTTCAACCATTGGGTGAGCAACCTTTCCTCTTTCTCCACCCGCAGAAGTGAGGGAAGCAGCGAGACCAGTAGGAGGCACATCGACAGTAACAGTAGCAGAAATCACGAGATCAGACCTGCCCTCCAGAAGAGGCCGGGCCTCCGCATTCCAAGAGTGCACTACCCAGCAAAAACACAGAATCAAAAGCAAAACGTTCGACGCCAATGTAGGAATTCAGCGATTGCACACAGTCTGCAAGAATGAGTCGGGTTCAGTCCCCGTTATCGTTATATAGCGTGTTGTCACGGGGATCATTGGAATCGAAGTTACGAATCCTCGCAACACGTGAATTCACGTCACGAGAGATTCCTGACATGGATGTACACCTTACTAGTACTTAGGTGGCTTTTTCGAATTTAACTATAGACCTTTTTATGATTGCATTTCCACCACATGATGCCTGGCATAAAAAGACATGTTATCAACCCTTCTCTAATGTAGACAAACATGCTATCAACCCTTTTCTAATGTAGACAAACGATTACAGAGCATTCGATATTTCTTCCTTACAAATTCATAGCTGGCGCAATGCATTTACACCAGACATACATACATCCCTTGTACAAATTCAAATTAGCCGTAGGTGCATCGTCAATTTCTGTGGGGATTGATTCCTTATCGCATATACTTTTATGGATTTTTCATCTCTTCACTTGAAGCTGATCACCCAAGCAGTGTTGCTGGGATCATGGAGCATAGTTAGCATTAGCGACAAATAAACAGCTTGGTATCATGGAGCATTGTTAGCATTAGCGACAAATAAACCGTAGCTGCGCTAACGGAACCTACCGAACATTGTGTCTGTCAACCAGGTCAAGAAAAATTGGCTCATACCTATGACAAACCTCTCAATCCAAGGTAAAACCAGAAAAAATAAAAAACTCTAGCTGGCCTTTCACATTCTAACTAAATAGGGATAACTGCTGTGCATTCAACGCGTAAGGTCTACTGGATGACTACCTAAGAGATCAGAATCACGAGATCATGTAGCGTCAAATTAGGATTTTGTTTAGCTAAATGAGGCAGGGGTTGTGTTACTTCGTGAAACTTTTTTTTTTCTCTCAGCTATGTGGTGGTCAGGTTAGTTAAATCTTAATGTTACATGGAATTTTAGCAACCGAATTGTGTGCTGACTTGGAAGCTTTTAAAGATAATTTATTAGACTTCGTTATGGCAGTACTACACTAATAGATTTGACTGTTGACTATTATTAAGTTAGTACACGTATGGAATATTATGAATAATATTAGGTTAGCATTAATCAATAACATTATGTTAGTATTGACTAATTTATGATGTTTAATTTTTAAAAAATAAATATTTATTTTTTAATATTATTTTTCAAATATTTGATTTGATCATAATGAAGGTACAACTTTTGTGCCATGTGGATAATTGGTCAAATTTTTTTACCATAATTTCTGGATGTAGTTGCAATTATTATATCATGATTTTTAAATATTTGTATATTAATGATTTTTCATTGTTAAGTTTCATAATTAAAATCTTTGAAGGTAGATGATACACAGTTCAATAACCCATTTACTGTCATTTATTGACCGCCATAAACATTTCCATAAAAAAAAAATAAGATTTACTACTTACCATTATTTATTTATGTGTTCTTCAATACTTTAACATGTAAGAGTAAAAATGTAAATATGACAACTTAATAGTGATTACTTCTCACCACAAATTTATGCAAACTTAACTTTTTTATTTAGCAATTTTCTAAATATATAAAATCAAAACAAGTATCAGGGACTACACTACTTTCTAACACTTGTTTACTTGTAAAATCTCACCCTAGTTGTCTCCTTTGTATTTCATATCACCCTCGTTGTCTTCTTTGTATTTCATATAACTTCTACTAGCTATAATCACGAGTCTTTTAAACGTGACAATAATTACATATAAAGATTCTACACCCCGTTGTCTCCTTTGTACTTCACATAACTTCTTCCTCGCTATAATCATGGGTGTTTTAAATGTGACAATAATTACATACAAAATTTGAGTAATGAGGCTGGTTTTCGATTTGCATATAATGTTACAAACACAAATGTATACTGACCTTTAACCTTTTATTTTGATCCTTCTGCCACTGATTTCTGTTTTCCGAGAGGGAAAGTTACCTTTCTTACTCACTAGAGTTCTACTTGTTTACTTCTTGGAGTGATCTCCTCTCTCGGATTTGACATATCTATGATGGAAAGTATGAATATTAGAATCACTGATATGTCAAGCTATACAGTTTTTCATGATTCGTTGTTTTAAGAAAGCTTTAACTTTCTGCAAGATCCTCACATTCAACATTGTCACGACTTTGCTCCGATTGATACTTTACCTTTCTCTAAACATGTGGATATTTCCTTCTCTCAAATGGATTGGATTACACTTCTTATTCTTATTGATAATTTATGGATATTAACCTTGTATTTCTTTTTCCTTTTCCTTTCTTTTCTAGTATCTGTGTTTATCTGTCTTGAGTTAGACTTATTGGAATTTTAAGTTTTCCTTTCAAACGTTCCTTTGTCTTACATCTGGATGATTCTTGGTATTTTTACAACGGTTTTTTTAACCGACTCAAAATTACATCGAAACCATCCATGTGTGCATATAATCGAGAGGGAAAAAAAAATCAAATTTATCTGAATTTCAATGGAAATCTCAATTGCATACCGTAGAACAATTAGATTTCCTTTCCATCTTAGAAAAGTATTTATATAATAAAAGGCATTGTGAACTAAGTAGTCATGTCAACCTCTAAATAACTCATAAAGCATAAATCCCAAAACTTAACTAGTTATATACTAGCATAGATTCCACCATTCTCCTTGCTACATAAATATGAATTCATAGAAATGATGTTGCAAATTATTGATGTTAGAACCCGAGTATGAAAATGCTTGATACCCTTCTCTCGTATAAGATAAGGTGGTAGTAATATGCCAACCCCATTAATAATAGACCCTCCATGGTGGTTATTTTATACTTCAAAACAAGAACCATAGTAGTAGAAGAAGTAATGCTTCGGCTAAGACCTCCTTCAATCGAATATTTAGACAAACTTTCTCCTTTCAAATTCCAATGACGTTGATTTCTTCGTACCTACTCAAGTCATCTAAGTTTAGTGATGTTGTAAGAGAAGACCCCGAGTATCACTTAGAATATATCCCTATTTCCTATAACAAGGATCACTTGACATCTCTTTCGTTGCTCCCTAACATTGAAAATCACTTCATTGGTTCCAATATTAACACTTCAATGGGTTATTTTATGAACTTCACATATTAAAAAAGTAGTTCATTGAACATTTTAACATTCCTAAAGAAGATGAGTGTAGTATACTCACACTTAATAACCATAAAAATGAACACAAGAAATCGAGTTCTACTTTGCTAACATTTGATTCAAAAGATTCATAACAATTACCATAAAATTGGATTTGATGTTCTCGTGCTCTAAATAACATATCATAGTCTCATGTTACATATGGTGTACAAATTCGAAGGGTAGCTTCAATGATATAGATAAAATTGATTGTATTCTCATAAATTCCTAAATAGTTATCAACATTGTGTTATTATTTATAGTTGGATTTATAGGTATGGTTGATCTTACACCGAATTCCAACTCCTATTCAATGAACTTAGAGGGAGATGTGGTACCATGTGGAAGTATAATGTTTACAAAGTACTCATTTCATTGGTTGTTTTGACACCTTAAGGATTAATTATTGCCACGAAGATGTAACACGTAGAAAGAAGATTGACATAGAGTGTAGTATTCATTCTTGTATTTTAGTGTAGTGTAGTATCCCTTCTTTCCAAAGGGATTCTCTAGAAAAAGAGTATTTATTATTCAAACATTAGAATATTGACATTGATAAGGGATTCCCTAGAAAAAGAGTATTTATTATTCAAACATTAGAATATTGACATTGACATAGAGTATTTATTATTCAAACATTAGAATATTGACATTGACATTGATTGGTAGTATTCATTCATCATTTGCAATTCTACAAAAATAACCATGATGTACAAATCAACATTCACCCTTTCCATTTCCTCTTATGAAAAAGAAAGAAACAATGATTATGCATGTTTCAAGTTCACAAGAAATAACAAAATAAGAATGTCACCTATTAACTTTCATTTCATTCACAAAATATCATACCATCACATAAGATTTTCATCCACTAACATTCATTTCATTGAATAGATATCGTACCATCACATAAGATTGTCATCCACTAACATTCATTTCATTCACAAAATATCACAGCATAATTTAGAATATAAAATACTTAAAAATACATTTCTATGGAAAAATACTTTGTACTAGTAAAATACTCTACCTTCATAAAAATATTGTTGTGGAAAAATAGGCAAGAAATTCCTAGTAAAACCGTATAAATGCACAACAACTTTGTTAAAAGTAAGCTAATGTTATATTATACTTTAGATTTGAGTTGTACAAGTTGTTGGAGGTTTGGTTCATCATATTATAGTTTCTCATGTCATTAATTTTTCGATTCATGTTTAAAAGGGGTTGATGCACAAAAGAGGAAAAGTTTTCCATGTTATTTGGAAGGTTAAAATGGTACTAGGTGAGAAAATCAAAATGCATTGTCAACTGTCCTTTCACATCTAATTTTTTTTTTATAATATGTAATGTAGAGGTATACATATGGTGAATTTACCGATGTAATTTAAAATTCATGTAAAGAACATGAGAGGTTTTTATCATGCACCAAGATTTGGTATTTCATGTAAATTTGAAGACAAGATGACCTTAGAGTAAAATGCATGCCCTAGTCTCAAATTTTATCGAAATTGAGTGGTTAAAATTTTAGAAAGTGTAATTGGCGATTTAATGACTATATATAACCTTATATTTGAATTTTAATGCACAAACTATATTTTGTGTGCATAAAGTCTAAAAATTACATCATAAAAGCAATGGGCAAGCCTGTAGAATTTTTTCTACAAATCAGCTAGCTCTGATACCATGTAGAAATTTCACTTGTAGAAAAAACCGATATATGCAATGTCCTAAAGCATAATACTTGTTCTACTTCTACAAAACATTAAACGGAAGCATAATCGAAATCATGAGAAACATCAAGTAAAACATGCATAACTAATCAAGAGAATTAATCACACATAACACAAGATATATCCACGACAAAGCACCAGCATAAAACCCCAACCATGTATTATCAATCAAGTGGAAATCCTCTTCACAATATAAGAAGAATTTGCTCTCAAGCTATTCAGTTCTCAATGAACTATGAAGATATGAAGATATGTCTCATGAACCAACCAAGCCTTGTTTATATAGGCTTTCCCTATGGTCCTTACATAGTTTGCTTAGGAATAATAGCAAAAGCACATGCTATTAATTCCAACATACCAAAAACAACCAATGGTCCACCTACATATTCCTTGAGAACACTAGTTCCTCAACCATGCAAAAACTACTTACTAGAAATAGTTAAGCATCAGATAGTACGCTATCCCACATCTGATCTCAACTGAGTCTCTGACAGAACTGACATGCAACAGTTATCCATGAGTGAATCCTTAGTTATCTAAAATAATAGTTGTCACATGCATGCAAGCACTAACAAACTTTATTTTATTATTTTAACAACTTGTTAAAATAATCTAACTGGACTTGACTAGTTAGAACTAAGTTAACTGATTCTCTCATTATAGAACTCATGCTTATTTCCTCAATCAGTGGAGGAAAGTCATGTGCATGCTCACAAGGACTTCAAATTTAAATTTCCTTAATTAATTAACTCAACTGTATTAATTAATTAATATTTCAAATTTTTGTTAAGACCAAAATCAATTTTACTTCCCATAGATAGACTAGGGACTGCTATAAATAGGAAGGGACCGAGAAATGCTATTTTTAGAACTTTCGATTTTTAGCAGTTTCACCTCTCACCCAATGTGGCTAATGACCTCACTGGCCAAATTGCTATTTTTAGACATGTTATTTTTAGACATGCTATTTTTAGTAGGTCTATTTTTAGCAGATTCTAAATTTAGCATTTCTTGTTGCACACTTTTCAACAAAGCCAAACTACACTAAAATGCATGTGCAAGTAAAAAAAAACTCATTCTATTTGAACTTTTTAAATGTTTTTTTACTCATTCTAAATCATCCTATATATTTAATTTTACATTTTCATTCATAAAACACCATGATATGCGAAATATGCAAGAGATGCCTACTAATACCTTAGAAATACACTAATTATTTGTAAAAGGTAAGTCAAGGGTTGTGTTACACCTTATATTTGATTTGTGAAAGTTTTTGGGGCATAGTTTATCATTTTATAGCTACTAATGTCGTTAATTTTGTAGTTTTGAGTTTAAGTTGGTTTTTTATCCATGAGAGGGAAAGTTCACCTTGTTATTTAAAAGGTCAAAACTATACTAAGTCACCAAATTTCCTTGTTGTTCTAGCCTTAGTGTAGATCCAAATATTGTATTATAACTTCTCATATGAATTTAGATATTTTTGATATTTACCTATGCCATTTAAAGTGAAATTGAAGACTACGAGATGTTATTTTCATGCAACCATATTTGGGATTTAAAGTAAATTTGAAGGAAAACTCACCTTAAAGTAAAATGCATGACCTAGACTCAATTTTAACCTAAATCGAATGTGTAAAGTTGATGCATTTAGATATCTTTTATATTTACCTATATCATTTAAAGTGAAATTGAAGACAACGAGAGGTTGCTTTCATGCAACTATATTTAGGATTTCAAGTAAATTTTAAGGGAAACCCACCTTAAAGTAAA
Organism: Pinus taeda; assembly: GCA_000404065.3. NCBI lineage: Eukaryota > Viridiplantae > Streptophyta > Pinopsida > Pinales > Pinaceae > Pinus > Pinus taeda. The sequence continues at coordinate 122,948 of APFE030543447.1, forward strand.
ATGCGTGACGTAGTCTCAATTTCAACCTAAGGCGAATGTGTAAATTTGTAGGTGTATGATCCGGATTTAAACAGGAACGCAACAAAATACAGAGATAACCATATTCACAAAGATGCGGCGGAAATAATACTTCATTTCATTAATGGAAAACACTGAAATATGCTTACAAACATAGTTGAAAATAAACCAGCTAGGGTGATGACAACTTATCTCTGAGAAGAGATGTGGTCGCTACATGCCTCTGAACTGTTCCCAACTATGCTACAATGAGGCTCGAAGGCCTATTTATTATTGAGAAACAATGGAAAACCATTCACATTCCAAAACCTACCCCTAGAAGATGAAACACCAAATTGTGGGCCCTGTTTTGGGTAAATTGGTACATCAATTTCCCGGGGTCGTAACTTTGGCATGCAATCTCCGTTTGACGCGTATGATAGCTCATTAGAAAGATCTATCCGAGAACTACCACTTTGGGAAGAGCAACATCAGTCCATGGATCCATGTTGCCCCAAATTTCCCAAAAAACGTGGTTTAGGGCCTCAAAACGGCTCCGGAAGTTTAGGACCCGAAAAACCGCTAAAAATAGTAAACTCTGCTATAATTTAGGAAACTGAAATAGCTAAAAGAGACAATTGTGGGGGTCCAAATGGGATAGGTGGGTGGCCACCAACATCCACCTGGATCATTCCTCCCCCCTTAAGAAGCAATGGTCCCCATTGCATTGAGTTCCTCCATCTGCTGAACTTGTTCTACACTATCTGATGTGTCCAGTAATGATGGGAAGAATGGTCGACGACAGTCCATATTGAACACTTGGTGCAGGTGAAGGAATGAAGGAATGTTGTGCTCCAAAGCATTGTTCCCCATAGGCTTGGTACTGCTCTAAGGACCATGTTGGAGTGGTTTGAGCTTCTGATGGGCTCTTGTAAGGCGTTCTTTCTGCAGATGTAACCAAAATTTGTCGCCCACCTGAAACTTATGTGTTACCCCTGTGGGTGAGGAGAAGTTGTTCCTGTGTTCTGTCATGACTATATCCGTCTGCTGTTGCTGCTGCGTGGAGGAACCCTTTGCGGGGGTCATGGATGTAGCAACGATCTTCCCCTTACTTTGGGAGTGAACCATACAGATGAATTTCCTGGTGTGGGAGATGTGCTTGTTGACTTTCTTAGCAGTGATCAAAGACGTGGCGGTAGGTGAGGCTACCTCCAGTATCCTCTATAATGAATCACCCAAAGAAATAATGACAATGCGAGGCCTTGACTCATACACAACATGTCTCCTCCACAAGTATGGCTAGCGTAATAATACATCACAAACATCCAGAGGTGTAACATCACACAATACCTCGTCTGTGAATGGTTTGATGCTGTAGGGAAGGCGACACTGTTGGCGAACTTTGAGATATTGTCCTCCATGAAGCCACCCGATACTGTACAACTATGGGTGTGGTGTAGTCGGTAGACCCAACCGTTTCACGACCTCTGCTGAAACGAGGGTCTTTTGGTTGCCACTGTCGATAATGAATTGTAGCGGCAAACCCTTCACCCACATCTGTGAGTGGAAAAGACGTTCCCCCTCCTCTGGCTCTTCGGGCTCATTCTTCTGGATTTTGGCAGTGACAACAATGGCATTGGGATTCGCATCAATGATCTGCTTCCCTTTGCCATTCCCCTTGTCGGGTTATGTCTCAGGGTCGGAACATGTATCTGATTCAGAAGCCTTCAACTCGGCCACCAATGACTACTTGGTCCGACACTCACTTGTGTTATGAGTGGGACTCTTGTGGAACTCACACCACTTTCCTGTGTCCTTCTTCGGCTTCGTGGTGTTTTTCTTTTCTTGTGGCTTCGAGGGGTTGTCTTGGGTCACCCTGCCTTGGCTTTGTCCTTTGGGCTTCGGATTTGTAGATCCAAAGTCTCGCTTCTTCTATTTGAACTTTTTCTCGATTTTGACAGCGTATCGGTAATGCTGTGCCGAGTGAGGAGATGTTCAAGAACTCCATCTCTTCCTGGATGTATCTATGTAGGAAACCATGGTATTTGAGTACTAGATGCAGCTCAGAATCTTTGATACCCAACTGTGTGCGAAGGGTATGAAAAATGTTTGTGAACTCTGGCACATCTTGGTCTCGTCCTTGCTGCAGTGTGGTCCATTTGATGCATTTGTCCTCATAGCTTTTGGCAGGGTAGTACCGCTCCTTGATAGCATCTCGGAATGAATCCCAAGTGGGTGCGGCTGAAAATAGCGAGCCTCTGCTTTCATCCATCTGCTCGCAGTAGGTTTCCCACTAGTCCTTGACGTGGGGGGCTACTTTGAGAAGAGCGAAAACAATCTTTTCCCGACTCGAGAATTCATGAACAGAAAAATAACCCTCTAGCATATTTAACCATTTATCTACGGCATCTGCATCTATCTGACCCTCGAATATGGGGATTTCAAAATTAACTTGTACCTTAAAGGGCGTGGCGTTTCCAAAGTAGCTGCTGGAAGCCGATGCATCACCTCTAGGTAGCCACTGAAGGATCTACGCAAAGATATCCATCATCGCATTCCTTTGCCGCTCGAGGGCTTCTTCGAGAAAGATTTTGATAGGATCTCCTGGCCCATCGTCTTTCTTCTCATCCGCCATGGTAGGCCGTCGGGCTTTGCGAGGTTGGTCTTGCAAAGGTTCGACTAGTTCAAGCCCTAACTCCTTATATCCCGACCTTGTTGGGGACATGCAAAGAAAGACAGAGAAAAGGCAGACCACTCTGATACCACTAATCCGGATTTAAACAGGAACGCAACAAAATACAGAGATAACCATATACACAAAGATGCAGCGGAAATAATACTTCATTTAATTAATGGAAAACACTGAAATATGCTTACAAACAGAGTTGAAAATAAACCAGCTAGGGCGATGGCAACTTATCTCTAAGAAGAGATGTGGTCGCTACATGCCTCTGAATTTTTCCCAACTGTGTTACAATGAGGCTTGAAGGCTTATTTATTATTGAGAAACAATGGAAAACCCTTCACATTCCAAAACCTACCCCTAGAAGATGAAACGCCAAATTGTAGGCCCCGTTTTGGGTAAATTGGTACATCAATTTCCCAGGGTCGTAACTTTGGCATACGATCTCCGTTTGACGCGTATGATAGCTCGTTACAAAGATCTGTCCGAGAACTACCACTTTGGGAAGGGCAACATCGGTCCATGGACCCATGTTGCCCCCAAATTTCCCAAAAAATGCCCTAAACGATGTTTTTTGGGAAATCTGGGGGAAACATGGGTCCATGGACTAATTTTGCCCTTCCCAAAGTGGTATTTCTCGGATAGATCTTCCTAACGAGCTATCATACGCGTCAAACGAATATCGTATTCCAAAGTTACAACCCCGGAAAATTGATGTACCAATTTACCCAAAACGGGGCCCACAATTTGGCGTTTCATCTTCTAGGGGTAGGTTTTGGAATGTGAAGGGTTTTCCATTGTTTCTCAATAATAAATAGGCCTTCAAGTCTCATTGTAACATAGTTGGGAACAGTTCAGAGGCATGTAGCGACCACATCTCTTCTCAGAGATAAGTTGCCATCGCCCTAGCTGGTTTATTTTCAACTCTGTTTGTAATCATATTTCCGTGTTTTCAATTAATGAAATGAAGTATTATTTCCGCTGCATCTTTGTGTATATGGTTATCTCTGTATTTTGTTGCGTTCCTGTTTAAATCCGGATCAATGTAATTTGTGATTTTTCACCTATATATAACCTTAGACTGAGATTTTGAGACAAACAACTAGATGTTATGCATAAAGGCTCGGAATTACCTAGAAAAACCAAAAGCAATTCCAAGCTACACTAGAAATCATGTCCATGTCTCAAAAAATCATTTAGTTTTAGTGTTTGAAATTGTAAATGCTTTCCTTTACCATTTAACATCATACTTTATACTTCATTTTTCATTTCTAGTCATGAAAGACTATGATTTGTAAGAATTGTAAGGAGATTCCTAGAAAAACTATAGAAATGCACAACCTATTTGTAAAATTTGAGCTATGATTGTATTATACCTTATATTTGTATTATGAAAGCTTTTTGGCATGTGATTTATCCTATTTTTCCCGTTCATGTTGTTAATGTTTGCAATTGCGAGTTTAAAAAGAGTTGCAATGCAAAACAGGTAAAGCTGAAATTGTAATTTGGAATGTCAAAATTTTACTTAGTGACCAAAATAAAATGCGCAATATAACTTTCCTATAGCTCCAAAAATTTGTTTTATAAGCTGTAATAAGGATTTAGATATATGGTAAATTTAAGTATGTAATTTAAAGTTCTTTTTAAGAACATGATAGATTTCTTTCATGCATTCAGATTTGGGATTTCATGTAAATTTGGAGGAAAAACTACATTATCGTAACGTGAATTCTTGTTTTCCCTAATTTCACTTAATGGAAAAGTTGTTATTGTTCCACATATATTACCTCAAGATCTATCTAACAATGGGTATAAAAACAAAATATGATTCCTTAAGTCCTGTAAAATGTCATTCCTTTTATTACATGGAAATGATAGGAAGAAACCATACTTGGTCATTCTCATGTATTGATGCATATTACATATATAATCTTGCAGCTAAATGTCGCAGTCCTAACTTATATATCCTACTCTATCTCCCAAATATTTTCACTTGCAAACATTTATAAACACACAAGGATGATTTCTTGCCTCTAATGAAGGAATATTAGTATGCAATAAGATCTAATCACAATGGAAACATCATGGTGTCATGTAACATAGCATTTAGATAGGGAAAATATATTGGTTATTCTATATGAATCAAAAGCCAATAATAATATTACACCTTTTAGTGTTAGGTGTTCCTCTTCGATCAGTCAACCTTCCGCCTTCCTTAACTCACTCACAAAATGAGATCATATATGAAGCACATATGTACTTACTTGTGGAAATCCTCCAACATAACAAGGAAATTAAGTTACATTGTCCTCATTTTCCACCTTTGAGAGGGTTTGATTACATAGGTTCTTCCTAGATCTAGAAGGATGTATCTAGACACTTAGGGCTAAGAGAAGTTAGGTTTTGTGGCAATGAATTGGGTGCATACAAGTAATGTATAGACTTAATGGAATGTGAACCAACAAACTACAAGTCAAGAACAAATTTTCATGCTCAATTATGAGCATGTCCCAACTCACTATGAACTTCCTTCTCAATTATGATTTGTTCTCAATTATGAAATAATTATTATTTCATAATTATGAAATCATGACAAGATAATTATGAAAAATACTTAATTATGATATTTCTTCCTTATAACATCCGATATATTCTTTGTTAAACCTATAATGGTAAATATAATTATAACAAATCCCCCCAAATGCATGTGATCAAAAAAGAAACTAATAGTCGAAATGCATTAAATCAAATATCAAAATGCAAAGAAGGAATCATGAATCAAGAAAACAAATTGACAGAATATTGAAAACCATATCACAATCATAAATAAATCATCCCTTAGGTCTGAATACCATGCTTGATTTTAAGAAAAACTGAACATGGTAACGGAAAAAAATTAATGTGGATCCATGACATGAAATTATAGCACATGACCACATATAAAAACACAATAAATGTATACAATAAATAAAGAGATCCTAACCACCAACAAATATATTTTGGATCTATATTAGTAGCAATCTAAAAACATATAATAGAGTTGCTCGAGAATAGTCTTCCAAATACATGATATAGTACACACTCCAATGGAGTTTGGGTTAGATTCCATATAAGAGTCATAGATCTCAAAACCCAAGGTCTTCTATTCAACCATAATGGAATGAATCTACCACGTGCAAATAAAATACCTAATATCTAGCCTAATAGAAATCATATGATTACTATTCATTGAAGGATGCCACTAACAGATGTGAGCGAACCAAAAATAAAGCAAATGGACCCCACAATCCACTAGGTGTATCTCTATAACTGGAAGAGGAAAAATATAAATATAATGAAGTGGAAGATGTAGTTATTGCAAGGAAACTTATGAGGTGAACCAAAGGTATCCAAGGTTATATTTTTTGATGTGGAACAAAATTAAAATGTAGGACAATTTTTTAATTATATCGCTGGTGCTCATAGTGAATTTGAGATTAGAATGATGAAGATATCTATGGGACGAAATTTGTAAGCACAAGGAAAATAAAGAATTTTTCTTTAATGAGAATTTAAACATGGTGAGTGAATTTGGATTGAAATAAAGAAAGTATCTAATTGAAGTCATGTGGTTGCATAGTCACTCAAAAAAAGGCTTTTTTGTTTTTGTTTTTATTTATTTTTCTCTAACCAATAGTTGTTGTTTATCGGTCGATAAGAATATAAATTTCTGTTTATCGGTCGATAAGAATATAACTTTGGGTGGATGGGATGTGTTGACCTTTTCATTTAATTTAATAGATGACTAAGATTAGCAATGAGGCAAATATCCGTGGAATATGTTTCATCTTACTGTATGATCAACAGTTGTGGGAGAAAGGGAGCGGAAGCGATGGAGAGAAAAGGGGGAAAAAATGAGGACAAGATCAGTTATCCCAAGAAAAGGGGGAAAAAATGAGGACAAGATCAGTTATCCCAAGAAAAGGGGGAAAACATAACTTAAAAGAACGATCTCGCTGCAGAAAAACGCCACGAAAAAAGATGGGTTACCGGCGGTAGTAAAAGGCTACTAACACAGAAAGGGGATTGAAAGGAAGCTACTGCGGGAGAGAAATATAGTTGCAACCTTGCACTAGTGGAGCTAAGTTTGGTGAAGGTCTGGTGAAGCCCTTGTGCAAGGCAGTGAATCTTCTCAAGGGTAGCATAAGATCCCTTGTCCACAAAGACGACTGTGAAATCTTGGCTCAAAGAGATACTATCTAGGGGTAGCTAGCTCTTCAACTAGCTAATGGTTAGGAGACAAAGAAGTCCTTGGAATTAGCCTTAAAGTTTTCAGATAAGCATGCAAAAAAACTGGACTTAACAGATAAGAACGTGGCTAGTGAATAAAAGTTGTAACTTCGTCTACAATCTTTACTTTTTCGTTCAGAAAGAAGAAGAGTATGCTTGAATATATTTAGTATATGGTAACCCATGAAAGGATGGTTACGTGTGCAGTAATTTAAAAAAAAATACAAGAATTCGTTACTGTGAAATTAATATTTCTATAGAAAAATTAGTGTAAACAGTTACTCTTTTTCCATCTCTAAAAGAATAAAAAAAATAGAAGTCATGTCTACAATGTTGTAGCTATTATTTTTTTTTTCCATCAAGGAAAGAGAAAAAATCTCTTTCGGAATCCGTATATGTGTTTTTTTTACAATTTTGTATAAACCCTGAAAAGAAATATTAACCAGAAGCAAAAAGAGAGCTAGAACTCTCGAGGAAATATTGTTCATGTAGCTCGTAGTTGTCAAATTCTACGTGTAAAGGAAAACTATCAAGAAACAGTTAAATGAGAAATAGGACAGAAGAGAGGATTGTAAAAAAAGGGTTGGGGAGAGGGTTACCATTAAAATGCCTAACTAAGATACCCAGTTTTCTCAGGTAAGGTAGTTTCCAAAAGTCTTTAAAAAAATTCAGAAAACAAAAAAAAATATCGATAAAACCCTCGAGGGTTTGCACCAAACTTTCAAGTTAGATTTTAACCTAACTGTAGAGCATAGTCCTTTGGTCATGGAAAAAAAAACTGGAAATCCTTGATCAAAATCTTAATGGAAAAAAATTACGAAGATTGATATATATATATATGATCCAAGTTCACCATGTAAGAAAAGAGCGAGCATTAATAGTAAAATGAGAAATATAAAAGACCTTTTAGTGATTTATACCTGGCAGATTCGAATTACATATTAGATGGTGTGCACATAGATGGAAAATATGCATAAACTTGTGGATAGTGTGGTAAATTTTCCAAAGTATAAAATTAAACCAGAGTGGTCTACACTATCTCTAGATATAATTGCTACCGAAAAATACAGTTAGGGCTGGGTAAGCTGTAAAGCCTACCCAATTCTCTACAATAGAAAAATAAAAACCCTATATCAAACATTACTAATAATCCTTATGTTGAATTTGTAATTTCAACCGCGCGGGAAAATATTTAATGCACCTAAAAACCACCCAGCAAAACCACCGAACCACGTGGAGGCATTTCGCAATGCTTGTGGTAAAAAGGGGTTTTTGTCAGAGGGCCTCCGAACACTCCAACCAGCTGCCACGCGTCCAGTGTACGAACCCAAAACCATTTTCCCCGGAAGCTAAAGGTCGTTTGTTTTGTCTGAGGTTGGTGAGCGAATTGCGTCCGATCAGGTCAACGGACAATCATTATCAACAACTTGCCCGAACTTTATTTTTACTTTTACGGCACGTTTTATTTAATGTTTTTAATGAAGGTGTCATTAACTTAGGTAAAAGACTTTATGTTTTCATACGGCGAGTTAATAGGAGTATGGGTAAGTCTTTTTTTTTAATATATGTTTTAAAAAACGTTGACCCCAATTTTTGTTGTGTGAAAAACACGCACGGGGATTGTAAGTGTATTATGTAATTGCACACGGGAGGTAGTGAACCTCTGTTCGCAGCAGCGAGAAGAAAAACCACACAGGTGGTAAAATCATAATGTAATAGAGTTCATTGTTGAATAGGATTGAAACACAGCAGGGTAAAATCATTTTGTCTTGGTAATGTAAGAAGAAAAAGAATGCACCGCAGTGCAGGAGGAGAAGATAGTTGAATGAATGAAGTAAACCAGTGGGTTGATTTGTTTCAAATCCATGAGTTGTTTCACACAGGTGAAAAGGTAAATGAGTAAAACTCTGTAATTTTGTTTTCACACAGCAGTGAATGTAAATGAAATATTTACACACAGTGGTGTAAAATTTCATAGGAGGCAGAGTAATTTCTTTTGTGAAAATGTTTTGGTGAATCCCTCTGAGTAAAAGAGGATGAATATGTATTAGTGTTTTGTTTAATGAATGAAAATCTTTATGGTGGTGAAATACTTTGCTCTGTAATTTTTTTAAGGCTCCTCTGTGCAAAAGATCCTGGTGTAAAGAAAACAGAGCATTGCCTCTGTGTTTTGTTTTTCTGGTTTTGGTATTTTCCCATTGCAAAAATTCCCAACAGTGGTATCAGAGGAGGCTTAGGCTCTTTGAAGGTGACAAAGAAGCTGAAGGGAGGAGTCTTTTGGTTGCAGCAGTCACTTGTTTTAAGATACACAGTCAAGAAAACAAGGAATGGCCAGCACAAGCACTGGTATGGGTATGTTTAACACCCAGCTCCCACAGTTCAATGGGAAGAACTATGATTATTGGGCTATAACTATGAAAGCC
>APFE030543447.1:135659-150148 GCA_000404065.3 Pinus taeda
ACTTCCGGCTATGTTTTCCATATGGGTTCAGGAGCCATTTCATGGGCTTCTAAGAAGCAGTCCATTGTAGCATTGTCTACAGCAGAGGTTGAATATGTGGCAGCTACAGCAGCAGCATGTCAAGCAGTTTGGATGAGGAGGATGTTGAGAAGCTTAGGCCAAGAGCAGGCAAAAGCGACAGTGATCTTTTGCGACAATAGCTGAGCTATTGCATTATCAAAGAATTCAGTGTTTCATAAGAGAACGAAACACATCGATACAAGGTTTCACTACATCAGAGAATTGGTGAACAATGGAGAAATTGCCTTAGAACATTGCAGGACTCATGAACAGGTTGCAGACATCTTGACAAAGCCATTGGATCAGAAAAGCTTTGAATTTCTGAGGAAATGTCTGGGTATGACCGAATGCCCAGCAGTTCAAATTAAAGGGGAGTGTTGAATTTGTAATTTCAACCGCGCGCGGGAAAATATTTAATGCACCTAAAAACCACCCAGCAAAACCACCGAACCACGTGGAGGCATTTCGCAATGCTTGTGGTAAAAAGGGGTTTTTGTCAGAGGGCCTCCGAACACTCCAACCAGCTGCCACGCGTCCAGTGTACGAACCCAAAACCATTTTCCCCGGAAGCTAAAGGTCGTTTGTTTTGTCTGAGGTTGGTGAGCGAATTGCGTCCGATCAGGTCAACGGACAATCATTATCAACAACTTGCCCGAACTTTATTTTTACTTTTACGGCACGTTTTATTTAATGTTTTTAATGAAGGTGTCATTAACTTAGGTAAAAGACTTTATGTTTTCATACGGCGAATTAAATAGGAGTATGGGTAAGTTTTATTTTTTTAATATATGTTTTAAAAAAAAACGTTGACCCCAATTTTGTTGTGTGAAAAACACGCACAGGGATTGTAAGTGTATTATGTAATTGCACACGGGAGGTAGTGAACCTCTGTTCGCAGCAGCGAGAAGAAAAACCACACAGGTGGTAAAATCATAATGTAATAGAGTTCATTGTTGAATAGGATTGAAACACAGCAGGGTAAAATCATTTTGTCTTGGTAATGTAAGAAGAAAAAGAATGCACCGCAGTGCAGGAGGAGAAGATAGTTGAATGAATGAAGTAAACCAGTGGGTTGATTTGTTTCAAATCCATGAGTTGTTTCACACAGGTGAAAAGGTAAATGAGTAAAACTCTGTAATTTTGTTTTCACACAGCAGTGAGTGTAAATGAAATATTTACACACAGTGGTGTAAAATTTCATAGGAGGCAGAGTAATTTCTTTTGTGAAAATGTTTTGGTGAATCCCTCTGAGTAAAAGAGGATGAATATGTATTAGTGTTTTGTTTAATGAATGGAAATCTTTATGGTGGTGAAATACTTTGCTCTGTAATTTTTTTAAGGCTCCTCTGTGCAAAAGATCCTGGTGTAAAGAAAACAGAGCATTGCCTCTGTGTTTTGTTTTTCTGGTTTTGGTATTTTCCCATTGCAAAAATTCCCAACACCTTAGGGTCATAAATATAACTGGTACTTCTTGATCAGGATGTTCATCTCCAGCACCGCGTATTCAACCTGCAAAATTAATTTTCAAAGAGTAATAAGGGCACCTGGATGATGAATTAAAATTTAACGAGGAAAGGTTCTTTCCCCTCTCCAGAGGAACCTACAAGCATAGGCCTCCAAAAAGTGCAATTACTTACCAAATTCGAATGACAGGAATAAAGTCACATATAGGAAGAGAAAATGGAGAAACCCTGACACGAGAAGAAAACAACCTATGGAGGATACTAGGTTTCTTAGTCACGCTTCCATGAAAGTTCCTGTAAAAATACATCAATAAGTGGAGTACCTGGAAGCACTGGAATTTAATTTGGGTTGGTTAAAACAACACACCCCAAAAAAACTTGTAGGAGGAGGCGTTACATATTGAAACTCACCACATGGAAAAACATGGAATGGCAGCTGCGCTGAAAAGGGAAACCACTTACGAAACTCACAGGACAGTTTCCATCACTCCCAATTTTGCAGACACCATCTGAGAGAAGGGAAAGGACCAAGAAAGAGTTAAAAAGAAATCACGACGAACTAGAAAGGAAACAATTTGTCTTTCCTGAGAAAAAAAACCGGATGCAGTCATACTTAGGATTGATCATCATCTAGCTCGAGTAAAACAAGGTAGAAACTAGGAATCGTGAAAAAACATAAGCCACTAAAAATCTGCTAGCTAAAGGGCCTAACAATACACAAATGGAACGACAAGAACAGGGTCTCTCGAACGAACCCTCCATCGCAAATCATGACACCAACTGAGCGATCAGCCGTGAACATTTATTCCAAAAACTAACTTGGAGCGTCTTCTGGTCGTTTGATTAATTTCTTCACAAGTGGAAGGCCATGATGATCGACCGTAACATTAAAGTATATTCCATCTTAAATATTCACCTCGGTAATGGAAAAGGCTTGTTAAGTATGAAATAAAGGGGGTTCGGATCATTTTAATTAGACTTTAGGAAATTTGGATCACGGATATCATGCCTTGGGTATGGTTGGATCTGCATACCTTTTTTAGAAGGGTATAAATAACAAGTTTCGAGAACACTCAATTATCCCTTATGTGAAACCATACAATAAGAAAGAGACTAATGTACTCACATCTCGACAACGAGTATAGAAGATTTATTCAAGAGTGAAAGGCTTCGTTAATGACAAACCTGTTAGATATAAAAGGGGTTACTAAAATATATTATGTGCACCCAATGAGAACGATGCCATGAAACGTTTAATTGTAACCCAAGAAAAATAATTCCTACGAATAATACATAATATTATTCCCTCGCAAACCCTTTGCTTTATTGTAATGGTTGTGCTAATCTACTCTTTCATAGACAACATCACGTACAACGAAGAATTTATTCACAAAAGTTTAACTTTAACTAATATATGTACATCCGTTGGTGGAATTTTCATAATTGATGCCCCTAAAATTAAAACAAATAACATGACGGGCTGCGGGGCAGCTAGTCCCTGCCCTAGCCCGCAGCGTATCTGCCCGTAAACCATAGGTATTATTTTCACAGCTTCTTAGCTTAGAATATCTATATCGAGTATAATTATTAATGACAGTGGACTGATGCAACTTATCAAGTTTCCTGCAAAAGTTATGTTCAGTTTTTCAGTAACAGTAGTTAATGGGATAACCTGGATTTTCTCAGTTGGGTCTGCAGAAGTGTAAAAATTATGGTAAGAAGACACATGATGATTACTGTTGCATAGTTTCCGAAAGATTTTCACGTTAACTGGACGGTTTTCATGTTAACTGCAATTCAGTAATTAGTGGACAATGACTTATGATCGAAATGAACCTTGTGCAATTCTGCGCGGATTATTCCTGTAAAGTAAATTTTGGTGTTTAAAAAATTGGCTTTGCATAGGTTGACCGTTGACACCTCTGGTTTGGTGTTAAAAAAATTGGCTTTGCATAGGTTGACCGTTGACACCTCTTACCTTTGAACTAAACTCAATATACATAATGTTTCTGGTTTTGTAATTAATTAGTTTCATAAGAATTTTTAGATTGAAATGCATGTGACATTTCCACAGAACAGTTGACGCACTGAAAACCACAAGTTTTTTCATATCTGGCCATCTAAAGTATAATTTTTTAATTTAAAGGTTCCAAGTCAGCCCACTATTATCCAGACAAGGTTCCAGTTCAGCGGAGCGTCTGGGAGCAACGAGTGTTCTAACGTGGAGATTGCATGCACTTCACGTGTCCTTGCAGCATCGGGACAACGAGGCCACCCTCTTGTCTAAGCTTCATCTCGCTCAGGCTGTTCTTCGCCAGCTTCGCTCTTACATCCTGCATTCTTTATATTCCTATGCTACAGGGTGCTCTTGATCCCACGTCATGGCTTCAATCTGTGGGACCTGCTCAAGAATCAAACGTTTCAGAAACTACTGCCATTGCTCTCTGCTCCGACGTTCTTGGCGATACAGCCGAAAATGAAGAAGAATCAATGGAATTCGACCCTGAGCTTTTCAGCGTAAGCCTGGCCGAGGACAGTAATGCACAGAGAAGGGAAGAAACGATAAGTAGATTTTGATACACACTTACCAACAGGCAGATTTTGCAACGGCCGGCTCACAATCGACTACCTAGGTTCGTTCAAGAAAAAGCCCTTTAATCTTCTTGTTTGAGCATTCCCATTTTCGAATAAAATTGTTGTGGCTCGGAGTTAAAAATGTAACTTGTTGTAAAGCCGTGTTTCAATCATTTTAATGCAGAATATTGCCAGGATTGGAATTTCCGCATAGAAATTTTTTGAATTTGATGAGCAAATTTGCCATGAAATGCGATCCCGTTCTAGCGCCCAAGTCCAATAATTTTTCTGGTTTGAAGTGGGATTGCACAAAAATCTCAGTAATTTTCAATTTTGTTTTGAGTATTTGGGAGTTCCAAGTAAAACATAAAAATAACTTGAAATGACTGCGTTGTAAGCATATTATTGCAGTTGGAGTCTGCTATCCATTGTAATGTAATGTATACAATGTATAATGTAGGACGAAGATGAAGTTTTTTAATGGCCGAGTTTTTAGTTTTGTTTGATGCTATAAATCAAGGAAAAATTAACTTTTGGATATAACTTAATAAATATAACGATACGGAAATAAGTATATCTATAAATATATTAATATATAATATATAATTAATATATATATTATATATATAATATATATATAATAAGTAATAAAATAAACATTTGAAGTGGCATGATGTATTTTGCATGCAAACCACCTGCCCCATCACTCTGCCCAATACCTTGAATTTGCATTGAAATATACAGGTGCATTAAGAGCTACATGAAACTTGGCGAACTAGGCAATGTAAGCGGTCGTTGAATCGTTTTACAGATTGGTAATCCGTTGCTGAACTTCGAAAAGCACTTTAATGCCAAAGCAGAGTATCTGTGGTCACACAGACTCATTTCTGATAAGACTTACAAGAGCATGGCCAATATTTGCAACTACAGTCGTTATGTTCACGAGTTCTATGCTGGTAAATTATATATGTAATTGTTCGCATCGTTATAAATACTTCATTACAGTCAGATTTTCGTTCCATTATATATTCTATTATGCATTCATTCTTTCTTATAAAGTAGGCATTGCACTGTTCTTCACCGCACCAAATACCCTCAATCAATCAATCAATCCCTTACCCGAGAATGCCTTACTGCATTCTGTCTGTAAGGTTAAGCCGCCTTGCTTGCCTTATTTATCGATCGCCAATGCTCGAATGGCGTAAAAGCCCCTAACAAGCCGACCCTAACAAACAAGCCCCTAACGGCCAGTCTCGCTTCAACCCTATAGACTCTCTCCTTTGCCTCTGTCCCAGAGCCATTCTAATGTAGTGTTGATGCATGAATTTGCAGACAGCGGATAATAATAATGAAGCGCATGGCTTTAGCCAAATGAGCTGGGGAGTACCTGAGATTTTAGGTCGTTCAAGCATTGCGGCGCTCATCGCAGCAGCCCTTTGCCTTGTGGACCCTGCATTAGCATTCAAGGTGTGTACATTCAATTATGGGGACTGTGGATTTGGTCATTTTGAAAGGATATAGTCATTTAAAAAGATGATAGTATGGTATGCTAAGTGTCAGTTGAATTTGCTGGGTTTTCCAAGGATTGCGGCTACTATTCACGCGAAAATTAAGAGAAGAAATGTGGACAAACTTGACCTAATAGAAATCTGGTATATATAGAACTTGTTACTCTGATTGGATTTAGTTATTTCAATGTGATACCTCAGATGTGATTTATGAAGTCTGTTTTGTTTTTTTTTTGCAGTGAACTAATTCTGAATCCAACGCTGCCACTTTCTTTATGGTAATGTTCACTATCACGCTCCCGGTTTCGTTTTCATTATTCACTTACTTTGAATCTAAATCTGGTTTATCATAGTCAAGAATCAAAACAACACCATAATATTAGCCTTTTCCATTTGCAGATGATGTTACCAGATTCATGGTAAAAATCTTATCCTGAACAACGTTGCATCAAATTATGCATAGGCCTCCCCAACTCTGGACGTTTCTGAGCAATTTTTGCCGTTGAACTTTAGTATACTTTATCTTTTGACCAGACTCATTGATACTGAGATCTCTAACAGCATTAAAGCTCCACTGGAAAAGATTAATAAAATCTCAACATAATTTTTGTATATTTTGATATAACAGAATCAAGTAAAACATATGACGAAGATTGCCCCGTTGCGGACTGACACCACGGTTTTGCCACAAGAAAAATCGCAGGCCAGGTAAGTTGTACTGTTATTTTAACCCAAAAAAAATAACTTAATCTTCTTCTTCTGTAATTAAGCTTCCTTTGATGGTCAGATTCGAAGTCATAACTATAATATGGGAAAGCTCTGATAATTCTTGCGGAAAGCTGCCGGAAAGATTGTTGTCAAATTACTTCAATCAGAAATTTCTGAAAGTATTTACCTGATGGGCGGGGTGGTGACTTTGCAGGCGGAAACACCGGGTTCGTTTTGATGACATTAGAGAGGCCACTGTAGCAGCTCTGAGAAGACTCCTGGGAGCTCCTGGGCGCTCCCGGTCACGTAGAAGCTTTCCCCTTATTCAAGCATTCAAGCTCTCCTCTTATTCAAGCATTCAAGCTCTCCTCTTATGAAGATGCGATCACCGCTCCTATGCTCGACAGCACATATGCTCCACACCAGCTGCCCACTTCAACGATGGGCACCTCAACATGCATGCACACTTGCTTGCTTTAGCTTATATCCATTATATCCATCATAGCATTAAATGTTTGCGAACTAATGCTATCGCAAAGATAGCATTAGTTCAGGGAGGCGACACTCTTCTAATTAACCGAACTGCTTTCCGAAGAATTTCCTAACTTTCCAGATTGTATACCTCGTACTGAGGCCAAATAAGATGAATGATGATTTGATTGGTTACAAGCATCAGGGAGCATATTTTATCGCATCGGTTAATGTGACATATCGCCAAACTTTAGTTTAAGTTAAAATGTGTTTACAAATTAATCTGGTTTGCCGGGCCAAACTAATGCCCACCGACCAAAACTGATTGCTATAGTCCCTGCCAGGCCCAGAGGGCAGGGACTAATAATACATCGATATTTAGCTTTGTTAGATTTGAAAATTATAAATCATGAGCATCAACATATGAAGTTCAATGTGTAAGCGAATGGTAGGACATCACATATTAGACTTATACATGTAGTTGAGCATAAGAATCAATTTGTAACACTTTATCATTGATGATTATTTTTGCAAAATGAGTTTGCATTCTTATTGAAATTAATCTTATCATATATATTTTATGTATTAATGGTAATTTGTGACATTTTATTATAATTAAAAAGAAATTGAAAAATGAATTTCTCTTTTTATTGAAGTTCTCATTATGTTTCTAATGTGTGATTTCATGGTGATACCACCTGAGTGTGTTTTTATTTATATGGTTTATGAATTACATTATTCTTTTGTTATCTTATATTTATGTCTAAATTAATTTTTTATCTTTTGCATTTTTTTATTTCATTTATGTTTATTTTATGTTATAAATTGAAAATATGTGTTGAACTATATTACAAGTTTGATTATGTTATTTAGTATATAAAGCGTAGTTTTTTCTTTTTACGTATGGTTTATGGACACCAATGGTCACTGGGTGGCCGCTATGTCCACGGAAATATTTGAGCTTGATGAAGGGTATCAAGCCCCGCGACCAATAGCTAAGCCTAACCTCAAGGGATTTGGCGAGAATTGACCTTGTGACCTCCTGAACGACAAGTCACATGTTTGACCAGTTGAGCTAACGCTTGGGGCTTGCATATTAAGCGTAATTCTTTTCACTCACAATATGATTTAGAAAAGAAATATAGGAGCTTTAAATGTAGATGAGTTATTTATAATACACATGGGTTATCAATATGAATGGGGAATCATACTATGATACAATTGGGATCATATCTTTCAAGCATGAATGGGGCATGAACCTCATTCTAATGTTTGGAAAACCATGAAAATATATTCTTATCATCTTGTGACTAATATTGTCTTAATATGAAAATAAACCATGGTCAATTAAGGTCTACCGTGGTTTACCATGGTCTAATGTCACATTGTGATAAATATTGTCTCAGTATGAAAATCAATCATGGTGAACTATGGTTCTCCAATATCATATAGTGACAAAGGTTGTCTAAATATTAAAATCAAACATCGTCTACCATTGTTAACCATGTTTATTTTAGCATTTATAATATTTATCACATGGTTTATGTGCCTTGGTTTATAATATTTATCTTACTGTTCATCATAGCATTATCCCGATATCAAAATCAATCACAGTCAATCATGGTCCAACATTACATTGTGACAAAGATTGTTTCAATAGGAAAAATAACCATGGTCAACTATAATCCAACATTGTATTGTGAGAAATATTGTCTCGATATGAAAATCAACCATGGTTAACCATGGTCAACCATGGTACAATGTTGCATTGTGACATGGATTGTCTCAATATGAAAATCAAGCATGGTCAACCATGTTTGTTTTAAGGTTTATAATACTTATCTCATGGTTTATATACATTGAGTTTACAATATTAATCTCTTGGGTTTAATATTATTCCGTAGGGGTTTTAGTATTAATACCTTGGTTTTATTATACCCTTGAGCTTATAATGTCAATCCCTTGGGCTTATTAATGTAAGGGTTCATATTCCTTGGGTTTAATATTATTCATAGGGTTTATAATATTAATCCTAGGGTTTAATATAAATTCTTTGGGTTTATAATCATGGTAAACTATGGTCAACCATGGTGCAATGTCACATTGGTCTACCATGGTCCAATGTCTCATTGTAACAAATATTGTCTCAATATGAAAATAAATCATGGTGAACCATGGTTCTCCAATGTTTTACTGTGACAAATATTGTCTAAATATGTAAATCAATGGTATACCGTGGTCAACCTTGTTTATTTTAGTGTTTGTAATATTTATCGTATGATTTATATACCTTAGTTTTAAATATTTATCATATGGTTTATATACCTTAGTTTGCAATATTTATCATAGGATTTTCTTGACATGGAAATCAATCATGTTCAATCATGGTCCAGCATTGCATTGTGACAAAAATTCTATCAATATGAAAACCAACCATGGTCAATCGTGGTCCTTCGTACTATGAAAAATGTTATCTCGATATGAAAATGAATCATGGTTAACAATAGTTAACCATGGTTCAACGTCACATTGTGTAACACCCCTCCCTTGTGTACTACATTATTGTAAACCTAAGCTAAGTTAAAGCTAGGTATGATATCCTCCCTTTTGTGTTAAAGGTTGTAGACCTAAGCCGGGGAAAGCTAGGTTTGACACCCTCCTTTGTGGGTTAAACTATTCTACACCTAAGCTGAGGAAAGCTAGGTGATATGTAATATGAAAAGCAAATGTATTATCAAAATAAATTAATAAAATAAATCACTTGGAGGGTCGAGCACCAAGAGAGAGGAGATGCTTGTCGAATCCCGTGAGGAAAGGGATTGAGATGAATATTTCATGATAAGTTTTTAGATGTGATTCTAGATAAGACTAGATGGATTAGATATCCATCGGATGGATGGGAGATAAAGATCCGTCGAACATAAAAGCTTTGTGGGAGATAAAGGAAATCGTTTATGTGGAAAAGCGTCGTGAGAGATAAAGAGGAGCTTTTCCGGATAAAAACTAGGCAAATGGAAAAATCCATAAAGCAGGATGCTGCGAATGGTAACTAAATCATGAAAGACAATATTAAATACCCAATGCGTTGATCAATAGAGGAAATTTGATCCTTGGAAAGATCTTGAGCTCGAGGGAAATTAGAGGTGATTCGTGCTTGGGTGGTGGTGATACTCCCTCCAAGTGAGGTTTTAGTTGGTGTCAGAAGCATGGGATATTTGTATGCTGATTCTACTCTTGCTCTACTATAGTTTCAGTTGGTCTATGAGAATATTGAAGTTTCATCGCCTTGAATGAATGAATTAAATGAGATGTTTATGATTAGATTACTAGTGTTTTTCTTCATTCTGATCTAAGTCACTTACATGAAATACGTTTTATCTAAATGCTTACTTTTTTATGGAGATAATGGTTTTCATTATGCATGTTGCCTTCTAGTGTGATGTTAGCAGTAACAATGTATGAAATGAAGTGAGTGGCAATAGTTATACCCATGATCTATCTGATTAATGATAGAATTTGCATGCAGAAGTTATACGTAGGTTACCTTTGTTAATGATTTTTATGATAATGTATTATACTTGTGAATCCTTTTATATCCAAGAGTAGAGTTCATAGTGGAAGCATAATATGTGGCTATAAATACTAATGGTGTTTAATAGGAGATCACATATGAATATACGAGACAACTATGAAATCTACATCTTACATTTAAATAAGAAATATAATCTGCCTATAATGTTATGTGATAAATTAAATACTTATGCATGCGGAACAATTGTAGAATTAAGGCTTAATACTCCTCAATGTATGGCCAATGATTCAATTTACTTGTGCGACATGTCTAAGGTTGCCTCCTTTTAGGCTAGCCTAGATAGATACACGTGTCAATGAAGGGTTGGTTAGTAAAATACTGACTATGTGCAATGGACTATGATCATGAAACACATCTATACTAATTACAATAAACTTGAATTAATGTCCATTAATGCTGGTGGGGATTAAACCATGAGTTTCATAAGACACGTGCTATGATTAGTTGTAAAGGTTGATCATGTACAGTAGACATGCTAATGAATCTAAGGTTCCACATAATAGAACCAGTAAAACAATTACGAAAAAATTTGTACATTAGCCTGGTGGTAATATGGCTAAGGAAATTTTAAAGGACAAGATCTGCAAGGAGGGGTAAAGCTTTAACTTTGATTGAACCCAAAACTTTAAATTTTTGGGTCATAGAGGCTAAATTCTCAGGTAAGTTAAGGCGGTTCATTACAAATGGTATCAGAGCATAGGTTTAAAAACTAAGGCCTATGAACCAATCCACCTCCACAAAATGGCTATAGACCGGTTTTAATAATAGAAATAACCCAAAATTTTTATAAAAGGAAATTAGGATTCTTTGTGAATAAATCTTGATTCTTAGTGAATGAACTCAAATAATAAAATATATAAAATTCACTGTGTATATAACATGTTATTATACGGTGCTTATAAAATAAGGATCTCAAATTGATTAAATTAGGGTATAATTGTGCATAGTGACTTAAGCATGATGGGAGTGTGGAAGCATTGAAATTTAGATCCACTCCATATAAAATATTATGATGATATTAAATCAAATAAAGACTGGTGGGTTATATGCATAAATGGAATGGCAATGAATACGAGCAACCCTATGAAAAGCCCTACTAATTGGCTAAACTCATTGAGAGTTAGGGCCGCCTCCTTAACCTTGCCATGATTAGGAAATCCAGGAAGGAAGATGAGATGGAAACGAAGAAGGCTAAATGAAAATGATTTTATTTCATTAGACTCTAGAGTTTGCACGTTATCTTAAAATGAAATTTTACTGCCTTTTGCAGATAAAATTTCTGAAGTCTTCATTTTCAAAGGTTTTGGAAACGTTGAAAGTTATTATCAGAAATTTCATAAGGGTTATGCCAGGGCGTGAATGTATCATTGAGAATGGGCCAATAACTACCTAATCTATTATTACTACTTTACATTAAATGAGTTTGGAAGAGAAGAGGATTGAAGTAGAAATTTTGGTGACTTCAAAGTGTCATGGGGTTTTCTGTGTCCACATTTCTTTTTCCAATCATCAATAATTAGGTTATAAAAAAATTAGGAAAAAGTGTAAAAGTATAATCCAAGTGTGCATAAAATGTGTATTGGATATGAGGAGTCTCCAACAGTGGAGAACCAGTGTTTTGTGAAGCCAGACAAGGCTGCAGGAAGATCTAGGTGAGATCGACAACTTAGATATCAATCAGAGTATAAATGGGGGAGAGATGTAAATTGAGAAGGGGGTGAGGCACTGGGACTCTTGGTTTACAATCCAATCTATTAAACTACTACAGGAAAAATCAGCATGGTTTTTCATACCGAGCTTATCACTTGTGACTTGTTGCCTGGGGCATTGATAATTATCCCGAGTAGGCATGAGATGTTAGGATATTCCGACACGTAGGAATAGTTAAGTATAACTTGGTATACTATAGAGTTAGGTAAAGTGTGTTTCTTTGCTATGTACATTTGTAACTTACAATCCGACGGTCACGATAAGTAGTGATCCGACGGTTCATTCTCTCCTCGGTATTACCGACACTTGATCCGTGGCTTGACACCCGACTGGTCCATGAATTCTATTTAAAGTGCATGGAGGGTCATTTGTAGGTTAACCGTGCATGAGAGAAGCTTCTGTAAATTTTCATTCTTTTATTAATAAATTGCCTGTAGTAGACACGTTGGCACAGGCCTTGGACTGTTTCCCTCTCTGAGGGTTTTAACCACGTCAAAATATTGGTGTATTGATCTGTGATCTGTTTGTGAGCGGTGTCTTTTTGGTGTTCTTTCTGAGGAACTTACCCTGTAAATTCCTACATGGTATCAAAGCTATTTGAGGGCCGCGTCCATTGTTGATCCAAATCTGAAGTCGGTAGAACTGCATGCGACTTCCATCTCCTAGATCTGTTGTTTCTGACTGCTTTCGGGCCGAGAGGTCTAATTTGTTGTGTTGGAAGCATCTGTTCCAGTGAGGAACCCTTTCGTTTCACGCGAAAAGTTTTCCGGTAGCCCTAGCTGTGTCATTTTTTAGATCTGGAGGTATACAATGTTTATTTGCAGTTTACTGTTATTTTCTCTCTGTTTATTTCGGTTTCGGTTTATTTAGCTATTTTTTTTTACCGGATCTATACCTTTCATTTCTGCGTATGCTCTTTGCCTTGCGACTCTGTGTGATCTGGGCAAATCAGAAACATAAAGGAATAATTTTTCTCATGCGTATGCTCTTTTCCCTGCACCTTAGTGTAATCTCGGAAAATCCGAAACATTGAGGAAAATATTTAGTTTCCAGGTAAAGCTAACTTTAAGCCGTAAGGCTTCTTTTTTTTGCATGTCCGTGTTCGGTTTTGTGTTTTTTTTTTGTAGGGAGAAAAAGAGCTTCTCAAGCAAGCACGCAATCCAAAGCATCCGTGACCAAAAGAAAACAAAGCCCCCCCCCTCTCTCTCTCTCTCTTTATCTTTTTGTATAGCTCACTTGGTTCAAAGCTAATTTAAGAGAGTAGAGGTCTTGGGTTCAAATCTCCTTTTTGTTGAAAAAGGAGCGTTTTTTTTTCATTTCCGCACATTCCCGCACTTTGTCGGCGCCTTCATCAACTTTTTTTAAAAATGTCATAACTTCTTCATCTGGAAGTCGTTTTTAGAACCGTTTTTTTTGATCCAGCCTAATTTTTCGAGCTCTTTCCATTGGAACACTTAGTTTTAGCATATATAGCTTTAGTTTCTGTCAAAATGGAAAGTTCATGCCAAGTTATCCTTGACAGCACCAACTACTTCCAATGGTGGTCCTACATTGTGGATTTACTTAGAAGTAAAGGTCTTTACCGAATAGCCACAGGCCAAGAAACCAAGCCGAAAGATCAAGAGAAAGCAGCCAAATGGGAAAATAGGCAAGATCAAGCACGTGGGTTGATAGGGATGTCTATCTCTCCCGATCTTAGATTCCATATTGCTGAACTTGATACTCCTGATAAAGCAATGGAGCAACTTTCTAAAGTTTTTGGAATAAAAAATGAACTTAGAGCCCATCAGCTTGAAAATGAGTTGCTTACATTAGACCCCAATCATTTTTCTTGCATTGAAGATTTCTTGTCCAAGTTCAATACCATTAGACTTCTCTTGGAAGGTGTTAAGGTTAAGAAAGAAGATAGTGTTCCTATCTATTGCATTCTTACTAAGTTGGGACCAGCCTACTCTGTGTTTGTTTCCACCTTCCATTCTACAAGAGAAGCCTTCATTTCTCAAGGACATGACTACAAGCCCCCTTCGTTTGATGCTTTTTGTGATTCTTTAATAAGAGAACAAGAAAAACTCTTACACCTTGGTCTTCTTAATCTTGGAAACTCTTCTAAGAACGCATTAACCGCCCAACAGCAACCAAACTCAAAGAATCCTAAGAAGTCATATCCTAAAAACAATGGTCCTAACCAAACAAGGGTCCTAAGCAATTTCAGCCTCAAAATGAAAAATCATTTCACCAGAATGATAAGGCAACTAAAAACAAAGGGAAGAAGACTGATAGACATTGCAACTTTTGTAATCGAGATGGCCACTTAGAATCTAAATGTTTTAAGAAGATGGAAGCCTTGGAAGCAACAATGAAGAAGCATAACATCAATTTGGAGCACTCTTCAAATTCATCTTC
>APFE030543447.1:182688-208765 GCA_000404065.3 Pinus taeda
ATAAATTGCCTGTAGTAGCCACGTTGGCGCAGGTCGTGGACTGTTTCCCTCTCTAAGGGTTTTAACCACGTCAAAATATTGGTGTATTGATCTGTGATCTTTTTGTGAGCGGTGTCCTTTTGGTGTTCTGTCTAAGGAACTTACCCTGTAAATTCCTACATGAGAAGAGTAGTGAAAGCCGATAAATCAATGATTATTTCAATTCAAAGTTTTCACAAATGGAATGATTGCCAACGGGTAAGGCAACAACACCATCCAAAGATTAGGATGGAGAGAATTCCCGAATACTATTGTTAAAAGAAAATTTGAATGCCTTTTTATGTTACTTTAGATATGAAGGCATGCAAAAGTTATTGTATATTTTCAGGGAAAAAGCACGCTTGTAAGTTTAAGGAATACATCCAAGCGAAAACACGCCAAATTTTTGACTTATAGATCTAGAAAGGTTATCTACGTACGTGCTAATAAAAGTTGTCAGGTAACACCGTGTTATTCTAAATAAATATATGGATAAGGATGTAGATTAATGTAATAAGACATGTCTATAATCCTTATCTAACCTCTGTGACATGTAAACCATGCTGACGTGGACAGTGGATTTTATTCTTAAGGAGGAAAGAGTAGCTAAGCTACAGGGTTTTTAAGCCATGCCAATAACTAAATTGAAAAAAAGGCTATGCAAAAGAAACACCCTCGCTATAAGGACAATTTGCTGCAAGCTCAATCTTGCACCCTTCTCCTTTTTCCTTTGCGTGGTTCCTCCACTTCTTATTGCCAGATCCATGTTGAACATGATAAAGAAGTTCGAAGGCTGCCTAAATTTTCCATTTGCAAAGATCTATTTGTATTATTGAGCGCATATGACTAGCTTTGTTACCTTATTTAATGAACAGAAATAATGTGCTCATACTACTCCTCAAGCATCCAATAACTTTGACACTAGAAATTCTCATTATCTTCACCATAAGCATAGTAACAATGCAGGACATCAACATTTCCTACTTTTAGTCTTTCGTGAGCTTCTCGCTATTTTTTTATCCATCGTTTTTCTTTCACAAGTTAAGGCCATCTTTACGAAAATAATGCAAAGCCTTCCAATCAAAGAGAATTAAAAATCCACTTGTTGGTTGTTGGTGAATCAGATGACATGCAATTTTTTTTAGACAAACCCAATGATTTTATGCTTCTCATAGTATTTTCCCAATGTCTAGTTGAGGGGTCAATCCTTAGCACTGATTTTTAGCCATCAGGAGCCTACTATAGTCCACCCAGACAATAATTTCTCTGCATTTTCTCAGCATCCAAAGCACAAACCTCGCTAGCTTACAATAACCACATCAAAAGGGTCAAATGGATTCAAACCGCGATCACCAGATCTGGTTAAGTTCTTCTAGGTAGAGCGCAGAAGCGCTTATGCTGCTTTGATGTTGAACAACATTCAACTCGGTAGTCTTGGGTTCAATTAAAAAATATTTTATTTTATGGGTGGCACTATCTTGAACAAATCTCTATTGCAAATACCAATCTCTGATGCTGCTAATTTTGGGATTGAATTTGCGTGGCTTCAATAACTATTGTTATGACGCATTGAGGTATTCCTATGGAATGGATATTGATACTCCAATGTAGGTCCGTGGATGTTGTTATTTATATCTTTCTCCTTGTCCATGTTGGGCGGTCTTACATAGTATGTGGATATGTACAACTTATATTGCCTTTTTTTTTTTGTGCACATACATTATGAAGTGAGATAACTTTAAGAAGAGATTATGTAAGTGGATGCCTCTAAATCTGCAACATCAACTTTAATCTTAGAAGATTGAGAAGTTGATTAAAAACAAAGTTTTTTTTTATATTGAGCAAAGTGTTATTAGGTTACTACCAGCATTAAAACTTCTATAAATCCAGAGAAAATATGTATATTCGGATGTTGAAGAGAGGAGCAAGCTTGGTTCTATGTAGACCTCAATATGATCTCGCATGGCTACCATCACGCGGCTGTGTCATTTTGGTGAAGGGACTCACAATGGATCAACATGCAGAGGTAGCCCTACCAGTGGTAGATTTAGATGGAAAGAGTGCGTAGAGGCACTCAAGCCAAAAGCACTAATAACCCTGTGTGCTAGCATTGGAGGCAACATTTTTCAACTTCAACATCAATGAGCTCACATTCACACATACATATATGTTGTTTTGATTATGGTTCCCTGTGATTTTTCCACACTCTAATTAGTGTTTTTGCTTTGCCGAAGTGGCTGTATTGATAATTTTCTTCCACTTTTTTTTAGAGATTCAGGTTTTTAAACTCAAAAACCTTGTTTTGGCATTGTTCATTGTATGGTTGTGAACCCAATTTATATTTTTCGTTTCGTATTGTGTTGCTTTATGGTGCCTAGTTCAATTACGATCGAGTTTTGTCTAGCAAAAATGATGCATTTTCTTTTGGAAATAGAGGCAATGCTAAAATATTTCGAAAATTTATTCGATTTACTCTTGCCTTGGACTGGAATATCAGTGGCAGTTCTTTGAAGTTAGATGAACTAAATTTGATTTAATTTAGTTATATTATTATATCCTATTACGGTCGTCCTGCACATAAGTATATTTCATACTGAATTCCATCAATTTTTTATTTGATGGTTTACAACCAAGTAATGACTTTAACGCCAATTTTCTTCCAATCAGTTAATATGTGTTAAACTACAGGCTAAATGTTTTGGAGGACTTTTGCTTTAAATTGGATGAATGTTGAGCATTTGGTACCTAACCATGAGGTGGGATACCTTGCTGCACTTTATCGCAACTGTCATGCCTTGCTTGGTAGGAGGCATTGATGTTCTCTCTTATGGTACTAAATATGTCATATCTTGGTGGAATTGAACCTGGGAGGGGAAATATCATCACCCTAAACTTCCCAACTTGTCAAGTCCTTGGTGTAAAAGATGATAAATATATTTATTTACATTTAAATTGGAAACTGCCAGATGTCTTTCCTTATGATTCAAGTGTCATGCACTCAACACGTATCATAGGGTGGGATAACATTTTAATTTTACGAAAAATTCATCCCTGAGTAGATTTAAGCTTACGATGGCCTTGCTATTTTATGGGATGAGACATATCACAGTATCGGGAAATATCCAAAGAGTAGCAACATCAACAATTTGTTTTGATAGATGCTTCTCGTATCTCAATGTGGCAACCATGCACCTTCCCGATGACGATATAATCATCATGTTATCACAACTGTAATACAAGAAAATATACAAATAACTATATAAAGATTTGTACATTAATGCAAATAAGCAAATCCAATTCTAGTTTATGTTCGCAGGATGATTTTTCATGTAAATCTTGAAATTAGTTATATTTGAGCATGTGGATTATAGTTTTGGAAGCAAAGGTAAAACACATATATGCATGATAGAAACTACAGGAAAGCATGGGCCAAATTGGTATTATGAAT
Organism: Pinus taeda; assembly: GCA_000404065.3. Taxonomy (NCBI): domain Eukaryota; kingdom Viridiplantae; phylum Streptophyta; class Pinopsida; order Pinales; family Pinaceae; genus Pinus; species Pinus taeda. Next base: position 186,155 of record APFE030543447.1, read on the forward strand.
AATCAAGAGAAATTATAAATTTTTTGCTTAAAACTTATAACACAAACCATAATAGGTAGGGGTTAAGGAACCGTGTGGAGAAATATATTAGGTAAGAGATTTAAATAAGGACCGGTGAATAAAAACAAATCTCACCTTATACATGAAAGGAGGATTAAATACAGAACAAATCCATGGTTGTATCTAGACTTAGTTGTTAAATAGTACACCTATACCTTGTCATGGATAGATTTACATGATGTTACCATAGTGTGGAGGAACATGCTTAATATCCATGCATAATAATGAGTTATGAGAATCTACCATGCAAGCACATGGGTGTGAAATATTATAGACTTAGAAGAGTAATGTAATTATCAAATGGTTAATGGTGGGATGGTATTGATGTTATGCACCCAGATAAGAAAGAGTTTTGAATCTAAATCAAGCTATGTATGCATATGTTGTTATGTGCCAATAGTAAATAGGCAAAGTATGCATGACTATGTGAAAAGTTGGTTTGGGCTATAAAAACAACTTATGAATGGTATAATTGCTATAAAAATATAATACCAATGTAAAGGATGGTGAGATCATGTTATAGTATAAAGACTATATAACTCCACAAATTGTTCTCAAATTAATCCTTTGATTAATCCATATGCTTACAATGTGACTCATTCTTCAGTTGGAAGAAAGTATGGTTAAACGGGATATTTAACTTAAACAGATTTTCAGGACATGTGTAGCCTTTGAAGGATATGTATATTAGAACCAATAAATATCCTTGACTGAAAACCATAGTAATTGGTGAAGTAGCACAAATGGTATGGACACTTGGGTCAAATAAATGATATTTAACAATCTATTTTAGATTCATATCATAAATTGTACCAAGAAATTTTGAGAGGATCTCTTATCATATTACATTGACAAGGTATATGGACAACATAAGGATATGTTGTGTGATTCAAACAAGAATTCCTAAATAATGTTAAGAATAAGCTAACATTTACATACCCTGAGATCATAAACACTTACAACTACAAGGAGTGTAGAATTGTAAGTAGTAGAAGCTTTCATGTATAACTACACTGGATTATGTATGGTAAATAGGTTGTTGAACCATAAATAGAGCAACAATATCACATACAAGGTGAGTTAATGATCTCATGAATATTGAACTCCAACAACTATGTGTTAATAATCTGCTTTAGAACATTAAGCAGAAGGTATGATTAGGAGGAGAATATGCATGAATCTAGTAATATGCGATTGATACTGTAACCACATGACATCTAGAATTGATTTACACATGACATGAAATTTTTTTAATTAGATAGATGAACCATGATAAATGAATGTTGGTATAATGCTAACATGGTGGAAAAATATGCGGATAATTTTTACGTCATGCAGGTGATACCATGAGGATGGTATCATAGGTTGTACCAGACTTGGACAATGTACAACAATCATATAGGACCATATGACTACATATGTTACAATTTTGAAAAATGAAATGTGTATTGGTGTGTATAACATATCTTGTGTGTAGGTATGCAATAGTCATTAGATGGATGTCTGGCAGGGTAGACAAAACTGGAGATTATCCAGAAGAATGAAAGTAAGTTTGGTATAAGTAACTATACTTAATCGTAGTTTGGCATACATACAATTACGAAGAATATATGTATATGAATATATATTGTGATGTAAAATAATATGTTATGACTGTGTAGGGATATTAATGTGGAAAATATGCTAGCTGATGTATTGTATGGAGAGAGACTGCAAGAAGTAGGTGTTCGACAAGAACACAAAGGCTTGAAAGAATGCAAGAAAAGGACATGCATTCTTCAAATAAAATAAATGATAAGAAATAGTTTCTTTAATATTAACAAATTATGATATTTATCATAGTTAAAATTTGCATCGATAAGTTCTCACAAATGGTTTGAAAAAAATGTGTGACAGATAGCTATCGAAGGAGAGATGTTGGGAGCACCCCTTGTGGCAGATGTGCATCGGAAATTTTGCATCAAATGGGATAACCATGCAAGTTGTTAATTTAGAAACCAGCTATCTGTGAGTGAGGATATGATGCAGTGATACACAGAGGACTGTGTAAAATTTAAGGGGGGGGTATGTAACACCCCTCCCTTGTGTGCTACATTATTGTAAGCATAAGCTAGGTTAAATCTAGGTATGATATCCTCTCTTGTGTGTTAAAGGTTGTAGACCTAATTTGAGGGAAGCTAGGTTTAATACCCTCCTTTGTGTGTTAAACTATTCTACACCTAAGCTAAGGAAATCTACGTGATATGTAATATGAAAAGCAAATGTATTATTAAATAAATTAATAAAATAAATCACTTGGAGGGTGGAGGACCAAGAAAGAGGAGATGCTTGCCAAATCCCATGAGGAATGGGATAGAGATGAATCTTTCATGATATGATTCTAGATGTGATTCTAGATAAGCTTGGATGGATGGGAGATAAATATCCGTCGAACATAAAATCTTTGTGGGAGAGAAAGGAAAGTTTTTATGTGGAAAAGCGTCATGGGAGATAAAGACGATCTTTTCCAGATAAGACCTAAGAAAATAGAAAAATCCATAAAGCGGGATGATGCTAATGGTAACTAAATCATGAAAGAGGGTATTAAATACCTAGTGCATTGATCAATAGAGGATAGTTGATCCTCGGGAAGATATTTAGCTCGGGGGAATCATAGGTGATTCATGGCTAGATGGTGGTTCTCCTCCCTCCAAGTGAGGTTTTAGCTGGTGTCAAAAGCATGGAATATTTGTATGATTATTTTGATCTTCTCTACTATAGTTTCATTTGGTCTATGAGAATATTTAAGTTCTATCGACATGAATGAATGAATTAAATGAGATGCTTACAATTAGATTACTGGTATTTTCCTTCATTATGATCTAAGTCACTTACATGATATATGTTTTATCTAAATTCCTACATTATTATGGAGATAATCGTTTTTATTATGCATGTTTCCTTCCAATGTGAATTTAGCAATATAAGTGTATGAAATGAAGTGAGTGACAGTACTTATACCCTTGAGCTATCTGAATCATGATAGAATTTGCATCCGCCAATTATACGTAGGTTACATGTGTTAATTATTTTTATGATAATGTATTATACCTGTGAATCCTTTTATATCCGAGAGCAGAGTTCATAGTGGAAGCATAATATGTGGTTGTAAATACTAATGGTGTTTAAGAGGAGATCACATATGAATATGTGAGACAGATATGAAATATACATCTTACATTTAAACAAGAAATATATTTTTCCTATAATGTTATGTGATAAATTAAATACTTATGCATATGAAACAATTGTAGAATTAATGCTTAGTACTCCTTAGTGTATGGCCAATGATTCAAATTATTTATGCTGCATGTCTAAGAATTCCTCCTTTTAGGATAGCGCAGCTAAATACAGGTGTGAATGAAGGGATGGTTAGTAACATATTGACTATGTGCAATGGACTATGATCATGAAACACATCCATACTAATTACAATAAACGTGAATTAATGTCCATTAATGCTGGTGGGGATTAAACCATGAGTTTCATAAGATGCATGCTATGATTAGTTTCAGCGGTTGATCATGTATAGTAGACATGCTAATGAATCTAAGGTTCCACATAATAGAACCAGTAAAACAATTACGAAGAAATCTGTACATTGGCCTAATGGTAATATGGGTAAGGAAATTTTAGAGGACAACATCTGCAATGGGGGGTAAATATTTATCTTTGAATGAACCCAAAACATTAAATTTTTGGGTCATAGAGGCTCAATTCTTGAGTAAGCTAAGCAGGTTCGTTAGAAATTATGACATGTATTTCCTCAATATGAAAATGAACCATGGTCAACCATGTTTATTTTAGGGTTTATAGTATGATCTTAGGGTTTATATACATTTGGTTTATAATATTATTCCCTTGGGTTTATAATATCAATCACTTGGGTTTATTAATATAGGGGTTCATATTATTTGGATTTAATATTATTCATAGGGTTTATATTATTAATCCTAGAATTTAGTATAAATTCCTTGGGCTTATAATCATGGTAAACTACGGTCAAACATGGTCTAATGTGACATTGTTAGAAAGAATCTCTCAATATGAAAGTAAATCATGGTCAACAATTATCAACCATCCTCAACCATGTTCAATCATGGTAATCAGTGGTCCAATGCGAGATTATGATAAAGTTTTCTCAATATGAAAATCAACGATGTTAAACCATTATCGAACATGGTCAACTATGGTGCAATGTCACATTATGACAAAGATTGTATCAATATGAAAGTTATGAATGGCCAACCATGGTCCAATGTCGTATTGCGACAAACATTTTCTCAATATGGAAAATAATCATGGTCAACCATGGTCAGTCATAGTTAATCATGGTCAGCCATGGTCTGATTTCACATTGTGACAAAGATTGTCTAAATATGAAAATAAACCATGGTTAACAATGGTCCAACACCACATTGTGACAAATATTATGTGAATATTAAAATCAACGATGGTCAACCATAGTTAAAAACCATGGTCACATTGTGACAATTATTCTCTCAGCATCCAACATCACATTGTGACAACCATTGTCATGCTTGGCCAACCATGCTCAACCATGGTCCAATGTCGCATTGTGAAAAATATGGTCTAAATATGAAAATCAATAATTTTCAACCATGTTTAATCATGTTCAACCATAGTGCAATGTCCCATTGGGAGAAATATTATCTCAATATGAAAATCAACCATGGTCAAAATTGTTTGTTTAAGGGTTTATAATATTTATCTTAAGGTTTGTATACCATAGGTTTACAATATTAACGCCTTGGATTTTTAGTATTAATCATTTGGGTTTATGTTGGCTTAGGGGGTCCTGGCCTAGGTTCAAACTTAGTTGCACCAAGCAACAAAACCCTACCCTACTTTTCCTTTCAGCAACAACCCATGTAGTGTAGGCTATAGCCTCACTCGAAGCAGTATGGGGGGATGCATGAACCAAGTTTCTACATCCAGAAACTAGTGTGATGTTTCTTAGCGCCTCAGATATGCCTTCATGCAGATCGATAAACTCTTAGGGAACGTTGCTGCAACTGTTTAAAAATATCCTTCAGACCTTTGTTAAGGTCTACAGTTAGTCCTTGTAGACCTTGAACATTCAATTTTCCTACTTACGCGCATCAAAGAGAAATCCTAAATTAGTGTTTGTGCAGATTTACTTAAGTCATTAGCAAACATAAGAGAGATCAACAGAGTCTTCACGAAAGTAGTTAATCATACATTGCATAGATTATTTAGATTTATTCAGGAGAATCACGTAACATTTAATCAATATTTCATAAAACAAATCCTTCATCAGCAATATATAACATTAACAGAGATAAATAGAATACTTAGCAATTCTTCAGAAAACTATCTTTATTGATCTTAAATTGAAGGTTAGAGACTCAAATTTCCCTGCGCACATAGCTACAGGGGTCCATACACGTAGCTGTGGACTCTACCTAGGCCTCTGCGCACTCAACTCTAGAGACTTTCGTTCGCTATCTAAGCAGAGGAACCAGAGCCCTCTTGCCCTAGCTCCTATCCTAGGATCTACAATCAACCCAATTCTCTATCTTTCTTCATCTTCTCCTTTCTTCTACAACTACCTTTGACTTTCCAAGACACACATATTTATAACTTTTTCATACAATGCCATGGTCCGTGGATCATGGGTGAATCTCAAAACTGACTCAAAAATTTACATAAAATAAGGGGCTAATCCCCTTTGACTCATATTAATCTATGTGCTCTAGATCCACAAATCATGGAGACTTTACGTTATTTATAAAATTGTTATAAAATTTAGGTATCTTAAACACAAGCTAATCCAGAGGACCCTATCCAAAGAGGCCCCTAACACAAATATCTTGAATCACCCTCAAGTCACTCTTTTGGTGTTGTGATCTTACTTCGAAGATCCCCTTAAGATAAAGTATAAGAAGGGAAGCACCAATAAATTTGCAGACTACCTCAACTGACCACCGATCATGGTGTTAATCACCGTGCTTAAATACTTTTGGAACGAGAATTATTATTGGCCACTTCTCTACAAAAGATATCGAGAATTGGACCACACATACCAGAAGCTCTTGGAGGGTCAAAAAGTTCCATATTTTCACATTTAGGATGCACTGTTATGTGACCTAGGACACCTCTGTGTTCCTTCAAGCAAGTGTGCTATGATTATTTGGGAAGTGCACTACAGTCAGGTCGCTAGGCCTTTTAGGGTAGAGAAAATAGTGGTAGTTTTGCAGCATTATTTCTATTGGCTGAATCTTTGACAGGGTGTTGGGAAGTACATCTAATCTACATTTCTTCGTCATTTCCAAACCGACCATCAAGAAGCAAGGCCTTTATACTCCACTTCCTACCCCTAGTTGAACTTTGGAACCCATTTGTATGGATTACACGTCGAGCCTTCCTTCTACTAAGCATGGCAATGACTATTTTTTTGGCATCGTCAACAGATTCTCAAAGATGGCCATAATGGCGGCCTGTAATAAGAATATCACAACAGAAGCCACTACTAAACTCTTCTTTGAATGAGTGTGGGTACACTTTGGGATCCCACAGTCTATCATCTTAGATCGAGAAAAATTCTTCCTCAATACATTTTGGTCGAGTATTTGGTCAATGCTAGACACAAAACTCACTAAGTCCACAGCTTTCCATCCCGAAACTGATGACCAAACAAAGGTCGTGAACATGATGATTGTACACATTCTGCACATGTACAACTCAAAAAATATACACATGAGATGAGAGCCTCCCCTATGTCCAACATAGGTATAACCAAGATCTCCACAGCTTGAATGATCGCAGCTCTTTCCATATGGGTTTGTGATTCCAACCATTATGTCCCATTGGTGTGGCCATACCATTTGCAACAACTTAGGGAGATTCGACCCATGTCTAATCTAAAGACAACAATGTAAACAACTTCATTGAGCACATTAAACACATCCACCAAAAGGTCCATTACATATTGGATAGATCCAATGCTAAGTCCAAGAAACGACATGATCAGCATTGGGTGCCACACAAGTTCAAGGTGGGTGACAAAGTTTGGTTACATTTGGAGGGAGCGCCTGACTGAGCCCTACTGCAAGATTTTCTCCCTCAGATATGGGTATCACACCATCACCAAGGCAGTAGGGGACAATGCCTTTCACCTAAGTATTCCACCATTCCTCGGTCAGCACCTAGTGTTCAATGTGGACTACCTTTAGCCCTACTTTCCACCATTGTTGGACACATCCGACATTGCATAACAACTCCCACCAACAGAGTTAAACCTAAACTACATGGAACAAGCCACAACTGATCAGATCATGGACACACACATCAAGCACACTTGACAAAAAAGGATCCAACAATATCAAGTTTTCAAAGCAGGCCAACTCCTTCACCAAAGAAAGTGGCTCACCACGGACCAAGTTCAACAGATGTTTCCCCATCTCATGGAGGAAATTAATGCAATGGGGATGACTGCTTCCTAAGGGGGGGGAATGATCCAAGGGGATATTGGTCGCCACATGTCTATTCCACTTACCCCCACCATTATTTCTTTCAATTTTTTAGTTTTCTTAATTGTAGCACAATTTACTATTTTTGATAGTTTTAAACTTCCAGACTTGTTTTGAGGCTGTAAATGTCATTTTTCTGGGAAAAACACTGGTCGAAAATATGAGATATCAATTTGGTATTCGCTATTAGAAATTGTATTCCTCGGATATATATTTCTAACGAGGTATTTTGTTCATCAAATGAAGATCATATGCCAAAGTTACCACCCTGGAAAGTTGACGTACCAACTTACCCCGAAGGGGCCCATAGTTTGGTGTTTCATCTCCTAGGGTTAGGTTTTTGGATGTTCAGGATTTTCCATTATTTCTCAATAATAAATAGGCCTTCAAGCCTCTTTGTAACACAATGTAGAGGCATGTATCTGCCACATCTCTTCCGAGAGATAAGCTACCATCACCCGAGCTAGTATTATTTCCATTCTGTTTGTAAGCATATTTTAGTATCTCATATTAATGAAATGAAGTGTTATTTTTGCTACATCCCTATATTTATGGTTATATCTATAATTTTTTGTGTTCCTATTTAAATATAGATTAACCATGATTGATTTTTGTATTGAGATAATCTTTGTCATAATGCGATGTTGGACCATGGTACACAATGGTGAACCATGATTTCCCATGGTTGACCATAATTGATTTTCTAGAAAACCTTTCCCACAATGTTACATTGGACCATGGTAAATCATAGTTGACCATGGTTGTTGAAATGTGACATTGGACTATGAGATAATCACTGTCATCATGTAACCATGGTTGACCATGAATGAGATTGGTTGACCATGATTGATTTTCTTATTGAGAAAATATTTCTCAAAATACGATGTTGGACCATGGTTGATATTCATATTGAGACAATCTTGGAACCTAGCATTAATATTATAAGCCTTACGATTAATATTATAAATCAAGGGGATTAATAAACCCAAGGGATACTATTTAAAGCCCTAGGAACTATATACCCAAAGGAATAACATTGAACCTTAACATTTATATTAAACCATTGGAATATAAACCCTAATATTAATAAACCCCGAGGATTATTATTATAAGCCTAAATGATCAATAAACCCAAGGCATTAATTTTAAAAACACAACGGATTAATATGAGAACCCAAGAGATTAATATTATAAATCCAAGGGATAAATAAACCCAAAGGACTCTAAACACAAGGGATTTATATTAAACCCTAGGATAAATATTATGAAAGATATCAATAATATTATACCCTTAGAATATGAACCCTTAGATTAATAAACTCAAGGGATTGATATTATAAACCCAAGGCACAAATAAAACAATGAGATAAATAATAAAAAACCAAGGAAATAATATTAAACCTAAGGGATTAATATTGTAAACCTAAGGAATAAACCCAGAGATAAATATTATAGACCCTAAAATAAACATGGTTGACCATGGTTCATTTTCATATTAAGACAATATTTGTCACAATGCGATGTTGGATGATGGCTCACCATAATTGATTTTCATATTGAGTGATTTTTTGTCACAATGTGGCATTGGACCCTAGTTGACCATGGTTGATTTTCATATTGAGACAATCTTTGTCATAATGCAATGTTGGACCATGGTTCAACATGGATGACCATAGCTATCACAATGTCACATTAGACCATCATACAATATTTGTCACAATCTGACCATGGTTAAACATGATTAACCATGGTTGATTTTCATATTGAGACAATCTTTCACACAATGCAAGGTTGGAATTTTGTTGACCATGGTTGACCTTCATTAATTTTGATATTGATACAATATTATAAAAATGTGATGTTAGACCATGGTTGACCATGATTGGTTTTCATATTGAGAGAATTTGTGTCACAATATGATGTTGGACCATAGTTGACCATGGGTTCCCATGGTTTATTTTAATATAGACAATATTTGTCACAATGTGACATTACACCATGGTTGACCATGGATGACCATGGTTATTGGCGATGGATGGCCATGATTGACTATGGTTAACCATGTCGATTTTCATATTGTGACAATCTTTGTCAAAATGTGACGTTGGACCATGGTTGACCATGGGTGATGATGGTTGATTATGGATGGAAATATTTGTCACAATGCAACAGTCGACCCTGGTTGACCATAATTGACGATGCTTGACCATGACGATTTTCATGCTAAGACTATCTTTGTCACTATTCGATGTTGGACCATGGTTAATTGTGGATTACCATGGTTATTAACCATGGATAACCATGATTTACCATGAATTACCATTGTAGATTTTCATATTGAGATAATATTTGTCATGATGCTACGTTGGACCATGGTTGACCATGGCAGACCATGGTTGTTCATGATCGATCATGGCTGATGTTCATACTAAGGCAATATTTGTCACAATTTAACATTGGACCATCCTTGACCATGATTGATTTTAATACTGAGACATTCTTTGTCATAATGCAACGTTGGATCATTGTTGACCATAGTTAACCATGGTTGTTGAAATGTGACTTTGGACCATAAGACAATCTTTTTCATAATATGGCCATTCTTATTGACCATTGTTGACCATGATTTATTTTCATATAATTACTCTCTCAGAATACGATGCTGGACCATGGTTGACCATGGTTGATATTCATATTGAGACAATCTTTGTCACAATGTGGCATTGGTGAATAGTAAACCATAATTGACCACGATTGACCATGTTTGACCAATGTGGACAATGATTGACCATGATTGACCTTGGTTTTCCATGTTTGACCATGATTTCTTTCTATATTGAGAAAATTTGTCACAAACCCTTCCCATTATTATAAACCTAAGGGATTAATGAACCCAATGGATTTATATTATAAACCTAGGGGATTTATAACAAATCCTAGGAAACATATTATAAACCCTATCAATAATATCATACCCTAGGAAAATGAACCCTTTGTTTGATAAACCTTAGGGATTGATATTATAAATGCAAGGGATTGATATTATAAACCCAAGGGATTAATATTAAAATCCTGTGCGAATAATATTAAACCTAAGGGAGTAATATTATAAAACCAAGCTATATAAACCCTAACGTAGGTATTATAAACCCTAAAATAAACCTGATTGACCATGATTGACCATGGTTGATATCATATTGATAAAATATTTTCCACCATGTGACGTTGGACCATGGTTGACTAAGACTGATTTTCATATTGAGAGAATGTTTCTAACAATGCGACATTGGACCCTTGTTGACCATGGTTGTCCAGGATTGATGAGGGTTGACCATGATTGATTCTCATATTGAGACAATCTTTCTCACAATGCAACATTGGACAAATTTTAACCATGATTGTCACAAGGTGACAATAGACCATGAGACAATCTGTGACGCAATGTGCCCATTGTTGATTTCATATTTAGAAAATATTTGCCACAATGTGACATTTGACCATGGTTGACTAAGACTGATTTTCATATTGAGAGAGACCAAGTTTGAACATGGTTTTCATAAGGTGACATTAGACCATGAGACAATCTTTGACACAATGTGACCATGGTTATTGACCATGGTTAACCATGATTTATTTTCATATTCACACAATCTTTGTCACAATGTGACATTGGACCATGGTTGACAGTGTTTGATGATGGTTGACCATCATTCATTATGGCTAACCATGGTTGACGATGGTTCACATATTTTGGTGTTCATATTGAGATAAGAGTTGTCACAATGTGACATTGGACGATGTTTCGCCATGAATAATCTGATTGAACATGATATACCATGGTTGGCCATGATTATAAACCCAGGGATTTATATTAAACCCTACGATTAATATTATAAACCCTATGAATAATATTACACCTTAATAATATGAACTCTTATATTAATACATCTAAAGAATTGATGTTATACACCTAAAGGTCTAATAAAAAATAATAATAGTAAAATAATTGACTCATTCATTATAAATAAATATTAATAATTAATAATAGTAAATATTTGCAAATTAAAAGTGTTTTTTTGGTAAGTGGATTGGTGTCTATAAATGTCATATTATATCTTTATTACCAATGAATATAGAAATATCTACAATCCAACTAGAAATCACTAAAGAAAACATTCAATTTGGTTTGGTGTTAGTCCAAATCTTATTTTTACAATAGTTTGAATAACATCATCACACTATTTCAATGACAAAGGAGGTTTTAGAATATATCAAATTTTGATATTAAATTACATTAATTTCAATAATGTTATTATTATTATTTTAATGAAAATATCAAATAAAAATAAAAGAAAAAAATATTTTTTTTAAATAAAAAACTAAAATGTTAAATAATAATAACTAAAATAACAAAAAATTTAATAATAATAATAATAATAATAATTCATGAATCTCTCAAAAAAATATTATAGTTCATAAATTCTAAACAATAACAACGATGAAGTGTTAAAAATATTAAAAATTAAGATTCTTTTAGCAAGATCTTTTATATTTAACTACACTTGGTAAGTTTTCCTCTCAATAATGATGAGAATACTTACTTTCCCCTTCTAAATACACTCTGCTTGTCTATATATTTATCCTTATTTCTTAGATCTTAATTGTCAACTTCCACCCTATAGTTTCCTTTTTCTTCAATTCCTAGGCTTGATATATATTATGCATTAGGGATTTAGTCCCAATAGTGGTCGTAAAAAGGATTTGTACTTATATCACCGTTATGTTATTAACAACACTTCCATTGTTATTATATCCTGTTCCCATTGAATTTAATACATAGTGGTGTAAAACTATACATGAGAAATAATATCCACTATGTTACCAAATTTCCAATGTGATGAAAAATTAAGTTAACTTTGTTCAAGAAGTTGCCTTCTTCAATTGGAACTATTAAAAACATTGTTAACTGCATGTTTCATAAGAAGTTGCCTTGTTCAATTGTAAATATTAAAAACGGTTTTATATTCATAAGAAGTTGCCTTGTTCAATTGTAAATATTAAAAATGGTTTTATGTTATAAAAAATCTCTCAAACCATCCTTGCAATTTGAAAACTAAAACTAGTGCCGACCTTTGCACAATGCATTTGACATGTGTAGAATTTAATGATCCAAATCCCCCTCTGTATGCTTAACATGTGTAGCTGGAATTAATGACGGAGATGAAAATGAGCCACAAAGCACTTCACAAGATTTAATTTTGGCATACTCAATGTATCCTCTTTACCAACACCGGGCAACAAACATGCTTGTATGAAACTCTTACCTCCCCAATTCCCCACATTCCATTCTGTGTCAAACATGAAATCTAGACGATATTATGCATAATTCTATAGACCATGACACTCTTCCATTGAAATTTATATCATATGATAGATGAAACCCAACAATTTCATATGTACAATCCTTTGTATCGACTCAAATATTCTACTTTAGGCTTGTTGACATGGCCCAAAACCATGAACAAAATGGATGAGGGTAATGAAACCCTAAAGAAACTAGAGCACTCAAATGAGAAATTTTGTGAAAAAGTTGATGAGGTTGCACATAACGGACTTCAAACTCTGCCGAATGAAATTGTTGATCGCCCATTTGGGAAATTATCGAATATGCATCTCAGTAATGAAGTCCTATGTTATCAGAAACGAGAAACGAAGTGAGAAATGACAATGGTACGAGATATATAGTTTGGAGGTTTAGCATTCATGAAACTAAGAGAGGAAAAACAACAAAAATATGAAAAACACAAATTTAATTTAAATTTTCAATATCCTTTCCAGTTTCAACTAGATTTACAGCCAAATTTAATTAAATAAATTGAATATTGTTTATCTCATACTCATGCTTAGCAAATTGACCATTAAATATATGTCTTCTACTTATTATTGTTTCTTATTCCTTCTGCCCATTATTATTTATATGTGGAAATTTCAAAAAATTATATATATATATATATGTCACCCAATACCAAAATATACCATTCGGAGAGAAACAATAACTAAAATCTACAAATGAATGTACACTTCTTAAACCATATATGGAATTATGTTTAAGCTCTGAGTTTTACCCATATATATTAATGCAGATATTAACTTAAAATTAATGCAGAGATTAACTTGTTTCCAAAATGGGAAATCGACCTCGTGGTATCTGGTCTTCAATTACTATTAGGAGTCGTAGTAGTTCTCAGTTTGACGAGCTTAGTGAAACTCTACTCTTCAGGTTTTTTTGTGAATGATGCAAAGAACTGCAAGCACTTTTACATCAATAAAGAATATCCAAATGTTACATCTATAGAACTCTTTTCCAAGCTCAAAGACATTAAGAAAAAAGTAGAGGGAATTTAGAATATGATAGCAAAATCCTTAGATGAGATGCATGGTGAAGGATCCGAAGACCCAAAGACAGTCAAATAAGAGCGTTTGAAATTCAGCACGGCTCTCACAGAAATTCTTGTCCCTGTGGATTCTATTAAAATTTGGTGCATTTGGTACCTCACTGGTAAACATATGCCTCATTGCAGGAATCTATGAACAGAAAGGAAGGGAATTTGGTACCTGAAATTTTTACATAAATATATGAAAAGAGAAAAAAACAGAGGTGAGAATGAAAATCTAAAGGAACAAATTACAACGAACTGAGCTCTGGAAAAAGACAGGTTAACAAAAATGGCTGTAGAAAACGGTTTTTCTACATGTCGTTGTCTTTCTTGTGTATTTTTTTCTTGGAACGGTGGCTACCGTCCTGTTTCTGGTAACAGAGATGAAGACACAATCAATGAATGAAAAGCATTGTTTGTAACGGTGGCTACCGTCCTGTTTCTGGTAACAGAGATGAAGACACAATCAATGAATCAAAAGCATTGTTTGTAAAAGTTAAAGAAGCCCGTTATTGCGAAGGATAGGGGTTTTGGTGCATTCAACTAGAAGTCCAAAGAAGGGGGAAATCAAGGGGAAATTGGCACCACATGGGATTAAATATACAACGGACAAGGTGACCAAAGGGTATAGAGTTTCTGAAGATGAAAAGGGATTTGTAGGTAAGGTTAAAAACCATGTTACGGATGATGTGGGAACTGTAGTTAGGACTTTCGGGACATGAATCCTTATAAGAGAGACTCAGGTGTTGGCTAAGAATGAGCCAACTACTAATATTACAGAAGATATTGGACATGTTGCTTCAGGATTGTGTTCTACTATTTCTCGTAAGGCTATTGAGATGGATTAGGGATTGAAGGAGGTACTAACATTTGATATTGGCAGTGGGAATTATGAGGACACTGAGGAAGGGAATCATAATTCATCTTCAGAGAAAAAAGATAATACCTTTGCTTCTAAAACTAATTTCTATATTTTGTTGAATCTTGCATTTTCTCTCCATGTATAGAAAAAGGATTTCATGTGCCAAAAGGTTTGTTAGTTGGGAGGAACGTTTCTCTTTAGAGTTTCTTTTAATCTTTAATATTAAGAGATGCATGTAGAGATGATATTTTTTATAATGTATTTAAGGACGAGGAATAATTATCATAAAAAAATATTATACAAATACAAATTGTAGAAAAGTCAATGTAAGAAAGACAATAATATACCAACTTCAGAAAAGTAAATATATATTATATGCGACACAACGATATAGAATATGAAAAATATAAACCTTGTAGGTAACCACAAATATAATTGTGGAAAAGAGTCTTGTAATTCAGAAAAGAGAGAAATATATTGTGTCATTTATAACGGTCGATAGATATAGAGGGTTACAATATGAGAGATTCAAAACACTAACAACACAAATTCTTGTGGTGTGTAGTGCAGTTATATACCATTACTGCAGGTTGACATTGCATATGGTACATTCGTTGAAAGATATAAAGTTGTGTTTCCTGGATTTAAGAATTATGATATCACAACTGATAAGGCGAAAGTATTGGAGTGGATTCAAGTGAGTTAAACTTCACTTTTATTAGCGTTACTTCCTGTATTCAACGATAAAAAAATGAATGGTTTTCGATTGTTATAATCAATATTTTTGGTTATGTGATAAATATAAAGCTAAAAGATTCCAAATAAAAAATACGGTTGGGCCTCATCGCCTGTATCAGTTTGTATTAAGATAAATGGTCTTAATGAAATAAAGAAGGAGTGCATAAGAGCCTAAGTCTTTCAAGGAGAAAAAATGCATGGGCGGTCTGCTCTAGATCACCTTTTCCATGCGCCTCAACGACTTCTCCCCTTTTCCTTCATTGTCTTTCATGCCGTCAAGTCTTTTTGATATCGAGTTCTTGTTCCCGATGGGAACCCCATATTCAATACCGAAATTCTAGTCACTGACCAACGGTCGTTGCACGCACGTAGAACACAAAACACTAGCACTGTAATGCAAATCCAATCAATGTCGTGCACAATAGTTATGAATGAAAATCCAATCAATTTCATGCACAATAGTTATGAACATGTGTAAGCCTAAATATCAAATAAATTGGCAGACATGAGATGGTCGTGAGAATATCGTGCCGATGAAAGCGATGGTCGTGCATAGGTTGCGCAGATCAGTGAAGGCCAGATGTAGATTGAAAACCCTCCACCTGAAGAGGAAACAAAAATAAGTCAAACGAGCGACCTTTGTCATGCATAACCCAAATGAAAATAAGTCAAATGAACACTCGTTTGCTCATCTTGGGCAGGCCACATTTCAAATAAATCACTGCCACGTTACGATTTCAACGCTGGAAAACTAAATATTTTTTTTTCATCACTTCGCCCTCCCTCTTGCCGCAACCCTCGATCTGTGACTCAGACGAAACATATTCCAGGTATATTCGCCTAGATTGAATCACAATTGTCCAATTAAATTAAAAAAAAGGGTCAATGGCTTTCCATCCAGCTGTGGTGGATACGAAAACGTCTAGGGTTAACAATCCAATGAGAAATCATTAAAGGAAAATTTCAATTTGGTTTGGTGTTACTCTACATCTTATTCTTATTTTTATAATAGTTTGAATAATATCATTAGGCTAAAAAATAATTTGTTATGGAAACCTCTAGCGTTAACAATCTAATATAACCCTAATAAGAAATCATTAAAGAAAAATTCAATTTGGTTTTGTGTTAGTTTAAATCTTATTTTTACAATAGTTTGAATAACATCATTAAATTAAAAATTAATTTGAATAACATCATCGCGCTAATCCTATTAAATTACATTAATTTTAAATTATTTATTATTAAAAATTTTAATGAAAATATCAATATATAAAGTTAAAGAACAGAATATTTTTTAAATAAAATAAGTAAAATCTTAAATAATAATAACTAAAATAACAAAAAAATTAGATAATAATAATGATAATAATTCATGGATTTCTAGAAAAATATAATAGTTCATAAATCTAAACCATAACCATGATGAAAAGTTAAAAATATTATTCTTTTAGCAACTTTTTTCAAATTGGACTACACTGGTTTTGGTGTGGAGCACTAAGACTTCCCACTAAAATGGATTCCCATGTTAGGTTGACATGTACTTCAATTCACTTATTTATTAAGTCAATTCTAAATGTAGGATAGTTTAATATATTCATCCAACTATTTGTGCATAGTGACCTTGGTGAGCATACTTACTTTCCCTTCTCAATACATTTTGGTTATCTATATATTTATCCCTCTTTCTTCCATTTCAGTTGTTCACTTCCCCATATAGTTTTCTTTTTTCAATTCATAGGATTAATGTATATTATGAATTAGATATTTAATCGCCGTAGCGACATAAGAAGATTTGTACTTATATCACCGTTATGTTCTTTACAACACTTCGATTGTTATTATATCGGGTTCATATTTAATTTAATACCTTCTGGTCTAAAACAATGCATAAATGAGAAATAATCTCCATTATGTGACGAAATTTCCAATGTGATGAAAATGTAAACACCTACGTTCAAGAAGTCGCCTTCTTCGATTGCAACTATTAAAAATAGTGTTAACTGTGTGTTTCATCATAGGTTTTCTTCTTCAATTGACAATATTGGAAAGATTTTTTATGTTTTTAAAAACTGCTCAAACCATCCCCGCAATCGGAAAAGTAAAACCAGCGTCGACCTTTGCATAGTCCATTGTACATGAGTATAAGTTAATGAAACTAAATCCTTTTTTGTATGCTCAATGTGTGGTGTTGGAACCGATGATGGAGATGAAAATGAGGCACAAAGCACTTCGCAAGATCTAATTTTGGCATACTCATTGTATCATAAGGAAACCAATCGTCCTCAGAGGTATCACTCTTTACTAACACGTGGCAGCATACATGTTTTTCTGAAACTCTAACCTCCCTAACTCACCACCTTCCATTCTGTGTCGAACATGGAAATTCAGACAATATTATCTATAATTATATAGATGGTGATAATTTTCCATCGATATTTCTATCATATCAAAGATGAAACCCAACAATTGCATACTTATAATCCTTTGCATTGACTCAAATCTTATCCTTTAGGGTTGGTGATGGGCCCAAAAGCATGAGGAAAATGGAGGAGTGTAATGAAACCCTAAATATTCTGAAGCTCTAACCTCCCTAACTCGCCACCTTCCATTCTGTGTCAAACACGGAAATTTAGACGATATTATATATAATTATATAGACGGTGATAATTTTCCATTGATATTTCTATCATATTAGAGATGAAACCCAACAATTGCATACTTATAACTCAAATATTCTCCTTTAGGGTTGTTGAAGGGCCCAAAAGCATGAGGGAAATGGAGGAGAATAATGAAACCCTAAAGAAAATATGTTGGAGAATCTAATTCCAACAACCTATTAGGTGTCAAAATAGTCCCTCCAAGTGTCCCAGTTTAGTTTGAGTTAGTTGAGTTTAAGTCAAGTTTAACTCATGTTTCCAATGTAATCTTATTTAAGTAATTAAAGTCCTATGCTCCACATTTTGTTCTCTTCAATTTTTGTCTTGCTATTGGAGATTAGACTACACAAAACTCACAAATTAGAGTTAGATGTGTAAGCCTTTTTTAGAGAGTGGTCAGAGTGAGTAAAGAAAAAGTGTAAACCTCTTTGAGAGAGCATAAAGAAAACAAAGAAGCTAGCTACAACAAGGCGAAGGTGAAACAGATTGAATTTCTTTTTGGGAAATTAACACTTTCCATGTGTTAAATGTTGGAATTTTTATGGTGAATTCCATAACACAAAACATCATAGAACAACTCTCTGATATGATGGAATTTTCTGCTAAATTCTTTAACAAACAGACAATACGAAACTGCTCTGTTTCTGCTCAGAAAACTGATAATTTCGTTTTCTGGACTTGGTATTGCAGCAACAGGATTTGGTGTTGCAGCAACGTTGATCGTGGTGTTGCAGCAACGGGAAAAATACTCTGTTTTTTTTAATAACTCAGAAAAAACAGAAAATTGTTTTTGACGCTAAGTCAGTTTAAGAAAAGTGACGCTTTGTGTAACAACAACTAAATCAAAGGGCGTCAAATCACTAATAGACTTAGAGAGAAATAACATATTGTTTTTG
The DNA here is from genome assembly GCA_000404065.3 of Pinus taeda. Classification (NCBI taxonomy): domain Eukaryota; kingdom Viridiplantae; phylum Streptophyta; class Pinopsida; order Pinales; family Pinaceae; genus Pinus; species Pinus taeda. The sequence continues at coordinate 205,358 of APFE030543447.1, forward strand.
ACACTTGGTGTAACAGCAACTGAAAATCAGCAAAACAGTAAACTTGTATTTATAAACAGTAAACAAAACTGATACAGAAAACTAACTGTTACAAGAGGAATGCTTCAGTTCCAGAAATCGATTTTCTCTAACTCAGAAAATCGCAGGTTCAGCACTGCTGTGCATTTATAGAAGAGACACTCTGTTCTTCTAACCTTCTCTCAGAAACAGAACTGTTGTTCTAAAATTCTTACACTCAGATTGAAAACATAACTGTTGTTCAGAAATCTTTTGCACTGCCTGATGAATTAAACAGAACTGTTGTGCGTTTACATTTATAAGAAAATAAATATCTGAATTAAACTATTAACTAAGCAAAATATCTGCTGATCTTTATCTCTGTATTTATTGCGGAAGACGGTGATGCAAGGCGGTGATGCCTTTTACGGCAAAAATAAGTCGGCTGTCTGCAGGGGAATTAATTCTTCAAAATATTAGTGGACTTTTGCGGCTTCCGGATAATCTGAAATTAATTGCTGAAGATCAGATCTGCAGTTGGAGTTAATTTCCAACACTCCCCCTTAATTTCAACTGCTGCATACCCAGACATTTTCTGAAATGATCAAAACTTTTCTTTGGCAATGGTTTTGTCAAGATGTCAGCCAGCTGATCCTCTGTTCTGCAGTGCTGCAAAACAATCTCACCATTGTTAACCAATTCACGTATGAAGTGAAATTTTGTATCTATGTGCTTTGTTCTTTTATGAAAAACAGAGTTTTTAGACAATGCTATTGCTGAGCTATTGTCACAGTAAATGGTTGTGCTATTTTCCTGTTCATGACACAAATCTCTGAGAACTCTTCTCAGCCACACTGCTTGGCATGCTGCTGCTGTTGCTGCCACATACTCTGCCTCTGCTGTTGACAAAGCCACAACTGGTTGTTTCTTGGAAGCCCATGAGATGGCTCCCGATCCCATATGAAACACATATCCTGATGTGCTTTTCCTATCATCAACACTTCCAGCCCAATCATTGTCCGTGTAACCTGTCAACATGAAACTTTCAGAAGAGGAGTATAAAATACCAAACCCCTTCGTTCCATTCACATACCTTAGAATCATCTTGGCTGCTTGCCAATGAGTCTCTTTCGGTCTTACCATAAATTTGGAGATTAAACTCAGAGCATGCATAATGTCCGGCCTAGTTGCAGTCAAGTACATAAGGCTGCCAACTATGCTCTTGTACAATTTTGGATCAAAATCCTTGCTGCTGTCTTCTTTGATCAATTTCAGCCCCACTACAGTTGGAGTCACAGCTGCCTTGCTGTTCTCCATGTTAAATCTTTTCAACACTGCTTCTACATATTTACCTTGAGAAATAAAAACACCATTTTCACTTTGGTCTACTTCAATTCCAAGAAAATATCTTAAGAAACCTAAGTCAGTCATTTCAAATTCACTTTTCATGACTGCTTTAAAATCAGCAATGAGAGAAGCATCATTGCTAGTAAAAATCAGATCATCTACATATAAAACAACAATAATGATCTCACCGTCATTTTCCTTTATGTAGAGTGTGGGTTCACCATCACACTTATCAAATCCATTCTCAATCAGGTAAGCATCTATTCTACTGTACCATGCTCTTGGAGCTTGCTTCAGCCCATAAAGAGCCTTATTCATTTTGCAAACTTTATGCTCTTGGCCAGCAACTTCATAACCTAGAGGTTGTTCAACATAAACCTATTCTTTCAACACTCCATTCAGGAATGCAGATTTAACATCCATCTAATAAATCTTCCATTTGTGTTGTGCTACAATAGACAACACTGTTCTGACTGTTTCCATCCTTGCTACTGGTGCAAAGGTTTCATCATAATCTCTGCCTTATTGCTGCTTGTAGCCTTTCACAACAAGTCTTGCTTTGTGCCTATCAATCTTGCCTTCAGCATTACTTTTGGTCTTATAGACCCACTTAACTCCAATGGCATCTTTGCTTCAATCCATTTATCTTCATTTACAACATCTTCAAAATGAATTGGGTCATCAACATGACAATATAAAGCAAATAATGAATTCAGACCGGTATTGGTATTTACCTCTCCTTGTTCATAAATCTCATTCAGATTTCTGAATCTTGGTCTTCTTGGTGTGGAAGTTCCTTCCGAACTTGAGGGTATTTCAGATCCCTGTGGTGTGCTTGAAGAAGCACTGCCTTGACTTCTTAAGGCTGTTCGAATTCCAGCTTGTGGTGTGGTTTGCTGAATTTGCTGTGGTGGAGGAGGAACCACCAAGGAAGGATTATTTGTTGCTGTCCCTTCCTGTTCTTCTTCATGAGACACAAGTGTCTTCACATTCACTGTCTTTTCTAGACTTCCATCCCAAGCTTCATCTTCAATGAACTGTACATCCCTGCTTACAATCAATTTCTTAGTGGATGGATTATAGAGTTTGTATGCTTTTGACTCATCACAATATCCAACAAACACACACTTCTCGCCCTTACTATCAAGCTTTCTCCTTAGCTGATTTGGTACATGTGCATAAGCCACACAACCGAATACTCTCATGTGAGTGACAGTTTGCTTTTGACCACTCCATGCTTCTTCTGGTATTCTGTTCATGACAACTTTAGTTGGGCATCTATTCAAGATATAAACTGCGCAAGTGACAGCTTCTGCCCAATACTCATGAGGCAAGTGTTTTGCCTTCAGCATACTTCTGACCATGTCAAGAATGGTCCTATTCTTCATTTCGGCAACACCGTTTTGTTGAGGTGTATACCTTGTTGTAAACTGTTTTTGCATGCCATTCTCTCTGCAAAAACACAGAAAGTCTTGGGAGATGTATTCTCCTCCTCTGTCTGTTCTGAGCACTTTGATGTAATGCCCACACTGCTTCTCAACAAGAGTTTTGAAGTGGCGAAATTTCTCAAACACTTCACTCTTCTGTTTCAGCATGTACACCCATGTCTTTCTGGTGTAATCATCAATGAAAGTTAAAACATACCTGTTTCCGCCAAGTGATGGTACTTGCATCGGTCCACACACATCAGAGTGGACAATTTCCAAGGGTGCTTTTGCCCTTATACTCTTTCCTGTTGGAAAGCTTTCTTTGTGTTGCTTGCCCAATATGCAGCCTTCACAAAGGCTGTTCGGTTTCTCAATCAATGGCAATCCTCTTACCATTCCTTTTCTGTGCAACAAATTCAGGCCTCCAAAATTGAGATGTCCAAATCTCAAGTGCCACAACCAATTCTCATCTTTCACTTGCTCCTGAAAGACTTCTTGTGTTACAGCTGCAATAGTTCTTCCTTCCTTCAAATCTGCCCTAAGTTTGAGAGGAAACATTCTATTGCTGGTCATCTGTACCTGTTCAATGATCTTCTTACTTGGAGGTATATCTGTGATTGTACACATATCATCTTTG
>APFE030543447.1:215864-227661 GCA_000404065.3 Pinus taeda
ATTTGCTATCACAATTGTAACAAAGCCCTTTTTCTCTTTTTTTCTTCCAATTGTTGTGGTGTAATCCTTGTAGGTTGTTGAAGGCTAGGAGAAACAACACTTCCATCTTTATAGTTGTGAGGGGTATGCTTCCTGTTTTCCATAATTTTGCTTTCCACTATGTTACAAAGCCCTTTTACGTTTTCCAATTGTTGTGATGTTTCTCTAAAGAAGGTGTTTCTCTTTGTATCTTCATAATGTGCTATCATTTCCTCCGTGAAAATTGACCACGTAACAAGTTGTTTACGAGAACAAAGCCCTTCATACCATAAAACTTGATCTGATTCTAAATATGAAGATGCAATACATACCTTTTGTCATAGTGGTACACCATGTAGATCAAAATATTGCTCCATCTGAAGTATCCAATTTACCGGATCCTTGCCATCAAACTTCCTCATCTTGCTTCTTCTTGATTTTAGGATCTCGATTTTCAATCACTGTGACTCTGTACTTTCGTATCTTTAAGTTCTAAAATTGTGAACCACAGTAGCCCTCTGTGTTCTCTTTCCAATGCCACAAGTCTGGCCCAAATTGGATTCTTCAAGGAAGAGTTATGTGAAATCTCCCACAATGACTTGATTATAGACTAGTTCAGTAGAGCAAACTTGTACGACGTTCCTCGAGTCACTGTTTCGCCCTTTGGCTCTAAACAATATCTACAAGATATTACGGTCCGTCCTCTTTCTGTAACTTCTTACGAAATTTTAATCTGATGCTCAGAGAAAAAATTATGACGATTTTCCCCAAGTACCATGTTTGGAATGTAATTCAGGAGTCTGCAAAAAGACTAACTTCCTCAGATCATATCTCCGTCAATATAGTACGAAAAGCGCTAAAATTTGGACCTGAGGTTCAGCGGGATGTCTTCTCAAATGGGTTTTTTTTTTAGCTTCTAATACATCGCAGAAAAAAGTTATAGCGAAAACGCCACGATGACCTATTTGGAGCAGTGAAACCCTAGAATCCAAAGCTCTGATACCAAATGTTATGAAACCAGCCCAAGAAAAGATAGAAAAGATAGATCAACGCCTTAGAATTTAGCCTCTTCGATGGAGCAACCTCCTTTAAATTACATAAATGAACAATTCGTAGATGACACAAATGAAATACCTCCTTTCTATATATAGGAGTCTAAGGGGTCATAATATAACCAGAGCCAACATGACAATAATAATGTAAGGGCACAATAATAACAATACTGGGCTTTTATGGGGCACAGTAGTGAAAATATGGGCACTACATGGGTACATCAATATAATAAGGGGGTTGTACTAATAATAATAAGGGTTACACTAGTAGCATAGGGGCGTAACAATTTAAGCTAGCAAACCCTTGTCGTTTCTTTTTATTTAACAAAATCAAACTATTTAAATCTACCCTTATAACCCTCAAGGGCTCAGATTAAACTGATGAGCAACATATTATTCTCTACCTAACTACTGATCTGCCAAGATTAAATAGTTTGGACAGACATTTTATTCTCTAACTATAACATTAAATTTGAAGCATGAAGCAGTCAAGATTAAACAGTTTGAATGTCATGGGTTGTGGCATTTAAAAACAAGCTACACACAACTATTATCTTGCAGAAAGAGAGTAGTGGAATTTAGATTTTCTCACTTTCAAAGTTTATTTGTTTTCTTTCTACCTAACATTTTCTTTTGCCTTGATTTTTTAGAGAAGCTAACCTAACATTTTCTTTGATATGGACATTATCATCAAAATTTTCTTCACACTAGCATTTTATTCACTATGTTCTATCCATATCCTAACTTAACATTTTTTTCAAATATTCTATCTAATCAAAACCAAAAAATGCTACAACATTGGCTCCATCTAGGGACTATGCTCCCCTGTAGAATGAAGAGAACTTGCAGATCCATGTGCCTTCTCCTCGGGATCTAGAGTCTTTGTTGTAAAAAATATCGCACTGACATCTTGGAAAGGAAAATAAAACAGGAGTATTTACAATAAAAACTATTTCAACTTCTTAGTAGTAAATTTAATGCTTGAGAAACCTTCCATTTAAAGGATAAGTGGAATATTACCCCTCAGGATTCTGCAGCACAAAATTGTTGTTACCCTTTACTTATGCAATTGCTAAAGGTCGGAACCACAGATTGTCGAATTTTCCATGCTTTCCTTTCTCTTCTCTCCTGGCATCCCATCTTAGAGCTAGATCACCCTCCTCAAAGTCCCTTTCAATGGCCCTTATTATGGTATTTCTGCATTTTATATTGAACTTCATCTTTGTTCTCATTAAGTTTAATAATCTAGTTTGTTCTTCTAGAAAAATCATCAGGTTCATCTGTTGCATCCTGCAGAAATTTTAAAACAGGGGAAGCCAAATTGATAGGGAAGATTGCATCTTTCTCGTAGACTAATTGAAATGGAGATTTACAAGTTGATCTCTTTGGAGTAATTATGTTTTCCCATATTGCGTAAATCAAATGCGAATCCTAACTCTTCTTATGATCAGCTAGAGTCTTTTTTATTACCTTTACCAGACTCTTGTTTGATGATTCTGAAAGTCCATTACCTTTAGGGTAGTATGGAGTTGAATGATGTAACAGAATATGATGTTTCTAGAAAAATTCAATCATTTTAACAGTAGAAAAAGATGCTACATTATCAATAACAATTTCAGTTGGGCAACCAAATCTAGCTAAGATATTCTCCTCAATAAACTTAATACTACTGCATCAGTAGCATTTCTGACTAGAATTTATTCCACCCATTTAGCAAAGTAATATGTTTCAGTGAGGATCCATCTATGCTGATTACTTGAAGTGGGGTGAATTTCTCCAATAAAATATAATCCCCATTGAGAAAAAGGTGTTGAAACACATGATGGAACAAGTGGAAGAGCTACTAATTTCTATTTTCCAGCAAACATTTGGCAAGGAACACAACCTCTTACCTTTGCCCCTACTCGTAAAAACAATGTGGGCTTATGAAGTCCTCCCCTCAGAATCTTGTATGTTGTTGCTCTCCAAGCATAGAGTCCCCCACAAAACCCTGTATGAAATTGATCAATGATGTCCTCAGTTTCAGATTCTGTTAAACATAATAACAAAATGTTAAGTGGATCTTTCCATTATAAATTTTCATTAATAATGCAGTACTTGATTGATTTCAACTTGAGGGTTTTACACTAGGTTTTGGAGAATGATGCTGGACATTCAAAATGTATCAAGAAATTTACAATATCTTGATACCATTTTGACAACAAATATTTCTCATCAATGTGTGTATGACTAATCTACTCTGAATGTGGAGGTTCTTCTGGATTCTCCCCTGTAGGATGAAGGGAAGGTTCTTGTGGATTCTCCCCTCCTACAAGGACAGAAGGTTCTTGTGTATTCTTCTCTCGAGACTGAATGGAAGGTTCTTGTGGGTTCTTCCCTTCTATTTCTAAAACAAAATTGATTCCAAGCACTTTACAGTTGGATTCAGCTAGAAGCTTAGAAAATCCTTGACCTTTTACTCGTTGGGTAGTCTTGATAGTTTGATCAAATTCTAGAATTTGAGTGATCCATCTACCTCTTTTACCATCGGTGTCTAGTTAGGTTAAGACCATATTGATAACACTATTTGGGACATAAGCAATAACAGGTGAGTGTAACACATACATCGTGAATGATTTCAGGGCTTGAATAAGGGCATAGGATTGCTTATCAATGATGTCATACTTCAACTCAGTATCTCTCATAACCTTGCTGAAATAGGCTATGGGTAGGTAATGGGAATCTTCATTTTTCTGTAATAAAACAAAAGCAAGGGTTGTTTTAGAGGAAAAAGAAAAAATACTAAATGGCTTGGTATAATAAGGGCTGGCTAAGGTGGGAGCTTCAAAGATATCTCTTTTTATTTTCTCAAATTCATACCTAGAAGAGGGAGTCCATTTGACTTTATGGTCCTTTCGGAGCATGTTAGTTATGTCCTTTACTATCTCTGCATAATTTGGAATAAATCTCCTTAGAAAATTAATCTTTCTCAGAAAAGCTTGAATCTCCTTTCAGTTTCTAGGCAAGGTCAATGTTTTTATGGCAGCTACTCCTTTAGGATCAATTACTACTCCCTCCTTTGAAATTATATGGCCCAACAATTTTCCTTCTTTAACAACAAACAAGGACTTTTTTGGGTTCAGTGATATTCCAATTTTTCTACACTTGTCAAAAACCTTCATCAGGTGCTTTAAATGTTTCTGATCAGACTTAGAAAAAAAAGTTATGTCATCAAGATAAATAACCACAAATTTATTTAACTGACCCATGAAAGTGATGTCCATTGATCTCTGAAACGTTTCTCCAACATTGGTTAAGCCAAATGGCATCCTTGCGTCCATGAATGTACCCTAGGGTGTGGTAAAAGTTGTTTCCTCTCTGTCTGCTATATCAACATTCACCTGATTATAGCCTGAGAAACCATCAAGCATAGAAATTCTTTGTGCTCCTGAAACCATTTGCAATAACTGGTCCATTTTGTGAAAAGGATAATTATCTTTTAATCATGCCTTGTTTAGATTTCTAAAATCCACGTAGAGTCTTATTTCTCCATTTTTCTTTCTAATAGGAACCAGATTTGCAACCCAATTAGAATATCTAAGAGGGAGGATGATTTTGGCATCTAACATTTTCTTAATTTCTCTTTCTACAGTTGGTAGAAAAGTTGGATTTATCCTTCTAAGCTTCTGCTGATATGGTTTTTCTTTTAGTTTCAAGGGAATCTTGTGCTATATTAATGATGTGTCATAAGTATTTAAATCAACCTAAGTCCAAGAAAAAAAATCTTTATAATTTTGCAGCAACTTAAAATACTCAGCTTTTATTTCTAGGTCCAGAAATGCACACAATTTGATGTTTTTAATATATTTATCAGTTCCAATGTTAATCTCTTCTATATCATATTCTAAAGAAATAGACTGTGGGTTTTGGAAAACATCATTTTGATCAAATAATATTTCTAAATGAATGAGTCCCTTTGGAATAAAATTATTAGATAATTAGATAACACCGTGATTAGCAATATGGGCTTTAAAATGTGAAGTATGATTTCCGTCTGCATTTTCATTTATTTCAGCTCCATCTTCATCAATTTTCAGCAATGAGAAATCATTTACTACTTGCAAAAATGATTTCAATTGTTCATCATCTTCGAATATTTGCCAATGTTTCAGGTTATCTAGGATAGATGGCCTCTATTTGACTTAAATCTAATAAATTGATTAGGAATTTTAAAAGTGTTGGCAAACATAGCTAAGGCATCTCCGTGAACATTCTGATCTCTGGGAATGTGAGTCAAATTAAAAGAATCAAATAATTTTTCCACCGGATCCCATATCTCATTTCTGTAGGACCTAAGTCTTGGGTGCTTGGTCTGGAAAAAATTATTTACTTTCTTAACAATAAGCTCAGAATCGGTAAAAATGCTTAAGTTTTGAACTTTTAAGGTTTTGGCTAAATTCAATCCTAAAAGGAAAGCTTCGTATTCAGCTACATTATTAGTGACTTCAAAGTCTAATTTACATGATTGGGTTATATTTTCCTTTTCAGGTGAAATTAAAACTACTCGAGCTCCTGCCCCATATTTTGTGCAAGGGCCATCAAATAATAGTTGGATGAGAATGAGCCACCTTCTAATATTACAAGATATATTAATCGTGGTGCTTCGGGAATATGTTCTGTTGTGTGTGGTAAGTATACTGAGATGTATCATGGATTAAAGGAGGCACTAACATTTTATATTGGAATTGGGAGTGGTAGGGAATTTGATATTTGAAGGGCATCAAAATTCATCTTCAAAGAAAGAAGGTAACATCTTTGCCTCCTATGTTTATCTCTATATTTTGTTGAATCTTGAATTTTCTCTCTGTCTATACAGAAAGGATTTCATGTGCCAAAATGTTTGTAAGTTGGGAGGACCCTTTCTTGTTGGTCTGAGTGGTTCAATAAACTAGAGAAAACCAAATTAAATAACTGATTTTGAAACTAAAATAGTGATACAAGTAAACCCAATATTTTACATGGTAAAACCATGATAACGTGTCAAGGAAACATCCACGGGGCAAGGGATTGGATTCTTTATTAAATAAACAATGATTCTCCGTGATTACAATAGTTCAGGCATTCATCAGTTTTATAAGAGCCTCCGTCATTACATAACTGCATTTTCGGTATAAAACTAACTTTGCAGTAACTAATATATTTTCTTTACACATGTTTACATAGTTCGTTGTCGAATTTCAACAAAATCCCCCTTGACAACAATTTTCCTAATCCCTTGCCCATGCCCATTCATCATATCTTCTGCAAGCCAAGAGAAGCTAAACACCATTGTAGTTCCTCTACTATGATTGGCTTCATGAATATGTCTGGACAATTCTCTCATGTATGGGCCTTATTGAGAACTACTTTTTCGCCATCGATCACCTATCTCAGAAAATGACACCTTACATCAATGTGCTTGGTCTTGATATGATAAGCTAGATTTGTAGCCAAGTGAATAGCACTTTGACTATCACAGGTACATTCACTCTCTCCTGCGTCCTTCCAATATCATCAAGTAGACCCTTTAGCCATATTTCTTCTTTACTGGCATTTGAAGCAGCTATATATTTTGGTCCGGTATTAAACAACACAACTATTCCTTGAAGCTTTGACATCCAACTAATTGCTCCTCCTGCAAGAGTAAAAACATAACCTGTAGTAGATCTCCTTTTGTCCAAATCATCTGGATAATCAACATCCACATATCTGTAGAATGATCCTTCACTACCATTGAATATGATGCAATGATCACTTGTGCCTCTTATATACTGAAGCACCCATTTCACTGCTCGCCAATGTTCTTCACCTGGATTTTCCATGAACCTATTGACAATGCCAACTAGATGTGAAATGTAAGGTCTTGTAGATACCATCACATACATTAAGTTTTCTACATAATTTTCATATGGTACATGAGACATATACTACTTTCTTCACTAGTTCTAGGACTCAAAACCAAAAGATTAAAATGGGAAGCTAATGGAACATTAACAAGTTTCACATTGTTCATACTGAACTTTTCAAGTACTCTTTCCATGTACTTCTGTTGTGATAACCAAAGCTTGCCATTTTTCCTCTCTTTATCTATCTCCATGCCCAAGATATGTTTTGTTGCTCCAAGATACTTCATATCAAACCTCATAGAGAGCTGAGCCTTTAACCCATTGATTTCATCCATGCTTTTACTTCCAATAAGCATATCATCAACACACAAAACTAGGATAATGAATATGCCACTAAAGCTCTTGAGGTATACACAATGATCATACTCACTTATAGTAAAGTTCTATCTCACCAAGAAGGAGTCAAACTTCTTGTACCATTGCCTAGGAGACTGCCTCAGGCCATACAATGATTTCATGAGCTTGCAAACTAATCTTTTGATGTGATCTTGTATAAAACCTTTTGGTTGTTCCATATATATCTCTTCGTCCACATCACCATGTAGAAAATTTGTTTTAACATCTAACTGTTCTAACTCAAGGTTAAGTAATGCAATTAGTGCCAACACAGTACGAATAGAAACAAGTTTTACGACTAGTGAAAAAATATCTTGAAAGTCAATACCTTCAACCTGAGGATATCCTTTTGCTACCATCCTCACCTTATACCTTTTGATACTTCCATCAACTTTTCATTTCAATTTGAAGACCCATTTGCATCCAACAACACTTCTCCCTCCAGGAAGTTCTACAACATCCCAGGTATTGTCTTGGCTAAGGAATCCATTTCTTCCTCCATAGTCATTTTCTATTTTTTGCTATCTGTATCATCTACTACTTCATTATAACAAGAAGGTTCCCCATCTTCAGTAATCAAAGAAAAAGAGGAAGCAAAATATTCATACATTTTGGGAGTTTTTCTTTCCCTAGTAGATGTTCTTAGAGTGACTAGTTGCTGAACTGGTTCACAAACTTCAACAACTTCTTTTGTATCTTCATCACCTTTTCCTCCAGAAAGTCTATCTTTCCTTTCAACTTTCAAAGAATGTTCTAGCCTCCAACTGAATTTGTTGATTTGGCAATACCTGTTCCTGTTTAATTCTTCCAACATTTGATTTTAAAAGTGAAGATTCATCAAATGTTACATCTCTGCTGATGACTATCTTCCGAGACATAGGATCCCACAACCTGTATCCTTTCACCACATAGTCATACCCAACAAGGACATAGCATTTCGATTTTGGATCTAGTTTTGAACGATGATTTTTAGGAATAAGAGCATAAACATCACAACCAAATATCCTTAAATCTGAATAATCACAAGACTGACCTGGCCAAACTTCTTTAGGATTTTTACAATTATTGCTACTAAAGGTGATCAGGTAACTCAATAATAAGTAGTGGATACTGCTTCTACCCACACCTCCTTTTGCAAGCTAGCATTGTTGATCATGCATCTGGCTCTTTCCATAAGAGTCTGATTCATACATTCACCAACACCATTTTTCTGAGTATAGACAACAGTTTTGTGTCTAACAATTCCTTCATCCTTACAATATTATTTAAATTCTAGAGAAGTAAATTCACCACCATTGTCAGTTTTTAAAAATTTAATTGATTTTCCTGTTTTGTTTTCTACCATTTCTTTAAATTGTTTAAATACATTGAAGACATCATCTTTCTTTTTCAACATAAAGACCCAATATTTACGGGAGAAATCATCAATAAATGTTAAAAAATATAAAGCACCTCCATATGATACAATAGGAGATGGTCCCCACAGATTAGAATGAATATAGTCCAAACATTCTTTACTATTATGACTTCTAGTTTTAAGCCTTTGTTTACACTGTTTTCCATATACACAATGTTTATAGAAATCCAACTTCAAGGATTTAAAATCAGCAAGTAATTTACAGTTCATCAGTACCTGAAGACCTTTCTCGCTGATGTGACCCAATCACTAATGCCATAGGTGAGTACCTTCTTCTCCTTTCTCTAACACAATCGCTACTTCACTGACCTGAGTACTTCTTTTGAGTCTGTAAATATTTCCAACTTTTTTTGCTTTAATAACAACTAGGGTGCCTTGCCTTTTGAGACTTTCAGCACTCCATTTTGACTTGTAAACTTATAACCATCTGAATCTAACACTCCTAAAGAAATCAATTTTTTCTTCAATTCAGGTACATGTCTAACACTAGTTAATGTTTTAATTGTGTTAACATACATTTTAATCTTGATATTTTCCATCCCAACAGTCTGACATGATACATTATTACCCATAAACACAAAACTACCATTTACAAATTCATATCAATTAAACCAATTTCTGTGTGGACACATGTGATGAGAAGCACCAGAGTCTAGCAACCAACGTTCAAAATCCCGAGAGACATTACATACAGGTAAAGTTTAATCTATCATACATAATTATTCAACAAATAAAACTTCATCTATCATACCTGAATCAACCTGATTTCCTTCCTTCTTTTGGTTTTCAAACTCTTCCCGTTTCCAATAGTCTTTCTTGAGGTGTCCAATTTTATTGTAGTACCAACATTTCTCCTTACAATTCTTTCCCTTTGATTTTCATATGGAAGACCCCCTTGTTTTTTCTCCTCTTTCCTTTGACCGTCCTCTGGCTATCATGGCCTCTCATGCAGTCATTTCAGTATTGGATTTCCTTCATACTTCTTCAGACAAGAGAGATCCAAAAACCAATTCAAATTTCAAAGAATCAACAGTTCTCAAATTGATTGAAGCTACGAAGTGGTCCCACGACTCGGGCAGAGAACAAAAAAAAGGTTATAAATTTGTCTTCTTCCAGAATTTTAAATTCCATATATGATAATTGGCATATAAGTGTATTAAAAATATTTAAATGTTCTGCAACTTTTGTACCCTCCTTTATCTGTAGACTATACATTTTTTTAAATAAATTCTAAGTGTTAACGATTTTGTCATATATAGTTTTTCGAGTTTTCTCGATAAACCTGTAGTTGTACTCTCTTCAACAATTTTGAAGAGAACTTCATCCGCCAGGAAAAACCTGATGGAACTAAGAGCTTGGGCATCCAAGTCTGAATTTTTCAAGCTAGCAAGTTTCTTATTCACCCCGTCCAATGCTTTGTGCAACTCTTGTTGTGTCAACAAATATGTAACTTTTAGTTTCCATAAAGCTAAGTCATTCTTGCTAGTGAACTTCTCCACCTCGAACTTTGCATTTGTCATATTGGCTATTTCTTTTCTCATAGGGTTTCATTATTTAAATTAGGATTTCTTAAAAAATTTGATTTATCTTTGGTGGGCTCCAGTATTGCAGCAATAATGCTGCAACTCCTGGGACTCCCTTCTTTACTTTATCAACCCGATTGTTCGTAACAAACTTGGAAGCGACGGTGTTGTATGCACAAGTACTAGCTCTTGCCGTAGCTATCACTTGGTCAGCTCGCAGAAGTCCTCTAGGGGCTTTAGCCAACTTCTATGAGCTCTTAGAAGAAGATTTTAATTGATAGATGAAAGCTAACTCAAAGGAAGATAATCTACTTGCGAAAATAGATTGACAAACTGAAGGAAAGCGCAAACCCCAACAAACCCTAATTCTACCAGCTAGTCCTACTCATGCAAAGATGAGAGTGCAAACTACTGAAAGAGATGCCATTACTTCTATGAAGGTAAAACACATGTGTTTAGACTACGTTTGTCCTAATAAAGCATCTTCTTGTATTTTTTGATTAAGTTGTCAATTTTCTCATACATATGCTTGAATTGTGCTTTACTGTGCAGGTGTGGATCACGGAAGAGGAATGCTTGGAAAAGGTTGGAAAGGTTCAGAGAGGGTCTAAGGAGTCCCTAACACTCTTCTAGAGAGTTTCACAAAGTTTTGCTATCAGGAAACCTCATTTGTGAGCTTCTACAGGAAGTCTGCAGGGGTTCTACAAGATGTTTGAGAATTTCTACAAGATGTTTGGAAATCGGTTTATAGGGGATGGATGAGTGAGGGAAAGTGCATGGATGGATCTGGAGGTAGGATAGGGGTCTAAAAATGGCCTAAGGTCTGGTGGATGGAGCGGTGAAGAGGTGTAGAAGGCTGACTTTGCTTGAAGAAGGCTAAGGCAATGATGAGCAAGGATGTAGGGTGACATGGACAAAAAGGATAGATGGGAAACGAGAAACTTAGCTAAGAGACAGAACAGGTGGCTCAGATGATGCTTTGGGTAGATGAACGAATGGAGGGGATGCCCTGCATAGTGTACTTCGATCAAATCAACAAAGGCTTGCAAATGATGAAATCCTTAACTAATCTAGTCTAACCATCAATAACATAAATGAACAATAGCTTTATTTGGGAAGAAAACCTTGTACATCAACTATGAAAAGAAACATTTCAGATGTCCAAACCCATGACTAATATCTTCTAATGGAAACAATACACTAAGGATTGCATGGTCAAGCAAACTAGTGTTTTTGTTGAGGCAGCACTGTGTCCTCAATTCTAGCCCCTAATCCAATAAGGATGAGGTGAAACAAGGAGTGTGGTTGTCCCTTTTCTTGGAGGTTTTTCTGTTATTATCCTACCAAAGCACCTAAAGAAATGTCATTCATAAACAGTGATCTATTCAAGCAACATAACGAAATCTACATAACAGAAATATGTTCAAATGCATAAAGGAAAACAATGATACGTAAAGGAAAAGTAACAGTACAGAAAGGAGGCCCTAGGCTCTCAGGTTGGGCCCAACCCTAAGAGCTATGGCTCCT